>JANVCJ010071115.1:0-12532 GCA_026413505.1 Epizoanthus ramosus
CACTTCTAGCATACGTTAAGTGGACGGTCTCTATGGCATTAAAGGAAAGTATACTTTGCTTAGCTGAAGTGTGACCATGGCCTATCTTGACTTGTGTTAATCATCTGCTGCCTTACACTAGCTTCTTAATCACCATACTGCACAAGTCAAGAGAGTATTTGTAAACTGAATGCGATGATGAGAGGTACGTTTGAAACCTCCTCACTCGCAGCCATTTCTCTTTTATTCATTTTTGTTAGGTTTAAATGATGCATAATTCACTTTGTTGTTTCTGCAGGGTCTGTTGAATTGTCTAATTGGGTTGGGCCAAGTAACAACTGCTCTTATGCACGTGAACGGAGTGCTGGCACAGAGGTAAGCTTGTGCGTCCTTGCTCGTGTGTGTGTGTGTGTGTGTGTGTGTGTGTGTGTGTGTGTGTGTGTGTGTGTGTGTTTGCGTGCTTGCGTGAGCGTTTAATAGTTTGTACCTATTTTCTGTTTTAGGGTTTTCTGCGTGAGTTTTTTTTTAAATCAGACATCGTGACACTGAAAATGAAGTGATTACTGTAGTTCAAGTCAACGCTGGCCTGGAATGACCAGACATTACTATGTTGCCTTGTAAAATGTTGGCTCAATGTTCTTCTGCAAGTTATCAATCAATTCACATTATATTTTGTTCACATATCCCTAGTGCAGAGTTATACAAATGTTCTTTTCTCTCCTAAGTATAAAATTATGCCGTCAAGGAAGCTAACCACTGAGTCGAGCATATGGGGAAACTGAAATGCGTTCCATTTTATAATAAAGGTTTATTAAGAAGCACGTACCATGTAGGTGCCGAGATGTACCAACTAGCTTATAGAAACTAGGGTATCCTGAATTCAACACCGAAACACTAATATATGAACACTGAGCTACATGAACTAACTAAATGTCGTGTCTTTTTTGCTTCAAGAAGGAAGTTAACTGATTCTAGTGTCCTTCGCCAGGGGAACGGCGGAATGGCTAGAATTCTCAGTCGAGAATAGTCAGCCATAAGTGAAACTCCCAGATAAAGCATATTTAAAATCGCCAGTTCAATAGTTGCCTAAATTTCAGACGTTCTTATCAAGAACTAGTCTTTCATGCAAATACTGACTTCGTTGTGATGTATAGAAAAATATCTCTTGGCCTGGTTTGTATTGACTCACGTAGATTTAAAATGCATCATGCCGTTTCTCAAGTTAGTCCAAATGTACAAAACCAGGGTTAATATCACCCTGCAAAATACAACAAGGTTGCATGCGAGAAAACGAAATTGATCAATTCAAAGATAACGAGTGACTGCAATTGGCTTATTAGCATTCTTCAAATTTCTCTTACTCAAACGATAAAGGTTGATAAAAACGAATCAGTTAAAATCGCTTGTTGCACCATTGTAAATACAAAATATGTCTTACAGTATTAGAAAACTACGCATTATGTTTCTTTTTTAGTCAGTTATATTCTATAGGGAGCAAAGTACAAGCAATCTCTTGTTTCATGGCATACATGCATGTCGTTCAGCCATTTCATTTCGGCAAAAAATGCCAACAATTTCCATCAAAGTTAGATAGTTAAATATATGAAGACATTGCTTTATCTTATAACGTGCTTATAATGTCCCTTCTGTACTTTGTTTATTTTGTTTTTGGGTAGGGGTTAAGATTCTGGGGAAAATCCAAGCTTTGAGGACATATTTTGGCGTGATTGAAATCCAAAAAATCATTAATTGAGGACACATATATTACAATAGAATTGGGGACTTCTGGTGCCGTTATATTGGAAGAGTGTCTGATTTTTAGTCTTTTGTTTTTAAGTGACTTTGTTTTCGCCATTCTACAGTTTTTCAGCACTATTTTTTCTGCAGGTACAAGAAAATAATGTGTAAAGTGAAATAAACGTATTGTTTAACTGACAAAGACATAGTAAACATTTTGCTATCTTCAGTGCTGGGCACAACCCACTTTATTAATCGTGGTTGAAACGTTGTTCTTAGAATTTCAGTTCCGCCAATCTCATAAACTCTCATACTATCAGCATCATTCCTAGTTACCCATTTAACAGCCACGCAAGATTTCGCGTCAATTAGAGCCGAAACCCCCCCAAACTCACTACAAATAGCTCTAAATTGTTAATGTTTTGACACCGGTATGTCCTTTTCAA
Source organism: Epizoanthus ramosus (assembly GCA_026413505.1). Classification (NCBI taxonomy): domain Eukaryota; kingdom Metazoa; phylum Cnidaria; class Anthozoa; order Zoantharia; family Epizoanthidae; genus Epizoanthus; species Epizoanthus ramosus. Next base: position 2,163 of record JANVCJ010071115.1, read on the forward strand.
AATATAATAGATGACGTCTTGTTTCTGATATAACAAAAGTCTGGAGACTTGTTATTGCCTTAGTAAGCAAAAGTTTCTTTGCCTTTTGACAGCTTTTTGAACACTAAATTATTATCAGTGTAACTTTTTATTTGCTCTTTCTACTTTCAATACGCCTTTTCTATAACCAAAGGTGAATCAAGATTTTAAACTATACAATCTTAAAAGATTCTTTTGACTTATATATATCTGCAAGTGCAAGTGCAGACAAAGACGAACTGGCGTCCATCATTTTGTTATTGAGTTAAACATATGCCAACGTTATTTCCATTAGCTGACTGAGTGCCCTCTCTGACTATTAAACAATTAGACAGAAATTATTGCTCTGTGTATGGGTTTTAATTCACCTCTTGAATTCAGTTTCGACTTGCAAAATGCAAACACTTCCTTTCTGGCATTCCTTGGAACTTTTTCCCCGATTGACTAATACTAGATTTGCACGAGCCGGTGTCCAACGTAAAAGCGAGCTGAAACTATTTGAAATAGTCCATTTATGCCAGTTTAACTGAAAGAAGGGCGGCCGGCGTTTATTTCACGATATTAACCCACATTTTCGGTATAAAGTGTTATAAGTGGCCGGAGAATGCCGTGCCGGTTTATAGTCTTTAGACTTTATAGTTCGGTCGCGCGGTTCGGCCAAACTTGACAGGACAATCAACAAAAGCTGTAATCTCTTGTATGGACAGGTAATGCTCACTCGAGTTCCCCCAATGAATATGCTAAGTTTGTTTAACCGCAAAAGGGCAACTGGAATAAATATTATTTAAAAACCAACTATATTTTTAGTACTGTAATTAGTGAATTAATTAATAGCCATTATGTTCCAACGCTCGCGAAAACGTTGTAATAATGAAAGAAGCTGTTTGAGGTTTCACCTGACATATATCATGAATTAAAGTGACAAATTTAAATTCAGATTAAAATTTCAAACTTTAAACTTTTTAAGTTTATTAATAAAGTTTCGAGAAGTAACAGCAAAAGAGACAGCCAGTCTAACAAACTTACCGTCCTGCTCGAGTTATGATCATTTCGGTTCCCAGCCGATAGAAGCAATCCCAGAGATCTCCGGCTTCGAGATGAACTTGCACCCCTACATGACGAGTTGCTGATAATCTGGCAGGCGGTCTGCACAGGACTTGTTCTGTTGAGGGTGCATTGTTCGGTTTGTCATCAACTTGTCGACTATCTTTCCCTTTGGCTAAAATTGAAAAGTCATATCATGAGACATTACTTTCTTCGTCTTAATGACAGCACCTGCACGATATAATGCGAGGTAGTGAAGTTTCCTAGTGCAAAACTCATCACATATGCAATTGGAATGTTGCTGGTTTTGACACCAAAATATTCTTCGGTTTTTAGTATACTTTACCTTCGTCCACGAGGGAAGCTATCGAGAAAGCTCTGGCTTTGCTTGAAAGAGACGTTTTACAGGATTGCACAGGCTCCATTGCTTCAGTAGACTGGCAGGGACTGCTTTTGGAGCGGTTCAATGAGTTGGACTTTGTGTACGCACTTTGTGCAGTTTCAGTCTCACTCTGTTATGCAGCCTGTGAACATGTGAGTCAGAACTTATAAGAACCCAATAGATGAATTCAGTCTTACACAAATAATCAATTATAAGCTTTTAGCACAGCGCCATGTCGTCGCCAAATTCTCTGTTCAACCTCATTGGCCTATAAAATACAGAAACACTAGCGCTGTCATCTGTCAATCAAGTTGTCTACAGAATATGTGGATTACAGGCTTGAAACATCACTTTGAAATTTATTCTTTTCTTTAGAGTTTAGTTTGTGTTTTTTTCTTATAGGATTAAAGTTTCAGCACTTGTCAATTTATGGCCCTGAGATTTGAAACAGGAAGTTATGTAGTTTACTGCTGTGAACGATAACTAAAAGTAAAACTGTAGTGCAAGTATCCAGCACAAGACTTCCTACGGAGTTTGGTTTCTTTCTAATTTGTGTCACTTTCACTATCAATTAACACTTATCAGATGTATTGAAAATCAATTAACGCGTCAAATGTTTGTCAGACGTCATGTGGAGAGACCTTTTCACAAGCTCGACGCCAACGTTCTTTGGCTTTGGCAGCTCTAGATGGTGTTCGCTTCAAACACTCAAACTGCTTCCTGTGGGGTTTGCACTCTCAAAACTAAAACACACGTTCATAATAATGATGAGACGAATTGTTAATAACTTCTCACTTTAAAATATTGTTTTGAATTTTCATGAATTCGATGAGCACAGGGCCTAGTTGGCAAAATACCGCCAAGTTTAATAGTCAGTTTATACAAGTCAATATACAGGAAAGTTGTACAGGATCAGTTCCAGTGGCAATGGGGTGGGCGGTGGATTGTCAGGAAATGAGCGATAGATGTACGTTTACTTGTCTAGATCAAACGTGTTCCTTGTATTAAATGCGCAGATTGCGAGCACTCAGTTCCAGTCTAGCACAGTACGCCAATTTGAAATATGCGGCGGGACTAGCCACACACGTACAACAACTCGTACAGTGACTTCATGAATGCACTGAGACTGTCCTTACATTTTTTTTCGCTTTCCCTATTTAATAATACACACACAAGGAAAAGGTATCTAATAATACCATAGCACGGTTATTATTACCGGCCAGCCGATACCAATCTCTCTACAAGGAAAGTCCCGGACACGCGCCCTTGCGATACGCTCACTTCACACGCACTGACAAGCACTTGAAACTACGAACCTTCTGGAATAAACCTTGTTTTGTATTCAGCAGCAATATTACTAATCGTCTATGTGGCTTTTTGTTTTCAGCGCAGATATTAATCGAGCACAATATAATGTGTTGGTGTGATGAGCTATTAAAAGCGCTGTAATGGCCTGTAATGAAGCCGCACATTTTTCGTTTTTGCAACCACCCACTTGGAGTTGGAGGCAGTTCAAAATAACGCCACTTGTAATTGCTTTCTCGAGATCATATCCCAGTGCAAGCTCGATAAGGAGAAGTAATGTTTGCGAAACGTTCACGTGTGTCTCTCAGGGGAAAGAAACTCGGCGCCCAAACAATTTTGTCCGCTCTCCTTGCGGGTCTTAGCATCCTTTAACAAACAAACAACAAAAACGCGGGTTGCTTTTAGTAACGTCAGTTTTGACTTCTTCAATCATAAAAAAATCTCTATCATCTCAACTGGCCCGCGAAGATGGCTTCCATTGGGAAGTTTTGGCATGAGTATTAAAGATATTACATTAAAGCAACAATAAAAAGTCAATAGAAAGCCAAAATAAAAACAATATCACTGCTCAAATTAAAAATGTCTCTCTTTTAATACAACGTCTGTGAAGTATACTTGATTGAAATTATTTTTAGTCTGAACAATCTGTCTTATCATCTCAACTGGCCCGCGAAGATGTCGGTTTCCATTGCCATTGGGAAGTTTTGTATGAGCATTAAAGATATTAAATTAAAGCAACAATAAAAAGTCAATAGAAAGTCAAAATAAAAACAATATCACTGCTCAAATTAAAAATGTCTCTCTTTTTATACAACGTCTTTGATTGAAATTATTTTTAGTCTGAACGATCTGTTTTGCAGGTTTTACATTTTTTCAACCAGTAACGAAATGTGAAAATCTTGTGCAGTGTTTGCGTCGTCGGTTTGTGTTCTATTGTTGATCAATATGAATAATGTGAAAGATTCAGTAATATGCAATCTTTCTATAGTGAGCTTTTAGCACTGTCATTAAGTTATTGCAATGAAGACGCGTAAATTGTACCGCTGAGCAGCACCAAGATAAAATCAGTAGCAGACATTAAGGGGGTTCAAAAAGGGCGAGCAATGGACCGCATTCGGCTCAGAACAGACAGAACATTAGGTTTGTTGATAGTGCGATAGCAAACGTTTCTGACCTCTGACTCAATTGAATGCGTCCTAAGACGTGATCCAAATAAAAAGCTTTAACGAAATGAACATACATTATACTTGGCAGAAAGACCGTTTTCTCCTGACGAGGAAAATTTGAAACATGCGGCGAAAGCTTGCGATAGCGACGAACGTGCTTGGTCGCTTTCTCTGCAATTCCGCCTCTACCCCCGCTGTGAACCATGGTTTTGTAATTCACAAGGAAAACCATTTGAAGAATTTATTGACAAATTAATTTCCTGTTGTTTTTGCTAACTTGTTTCTCTTTATCTGATGACAGCATTGTCAAAGCATCTCAGTATGTTTACCAAACAGTTAGGGAACGACTCAAAGGCAACGTTCCCACGGTGTAGAAACAAACAGAAAGCTTTCATTTGCAATAGTATTGTGTATTGACCGACAATTCAACTCAATACGTGCTCTTCATGTGAAGGAATTCTAAGAACCACGATCATCAAACTGGCACAAGTCTTGACAGAGGAGATTGGCAGATTCCATGGAGGACGTTCACTTCACAATGCATAGCAATAGAGATACTGATCGTAGCTTCATAACTGATTTTAGTTGCTAGTAGACATCTTTTCATGTTACCTGTTGTTATACAGTCAAGCCCGAGCCTAGCCGGGTCACGCACTGTCTCAGATGGCAATTAATGCTTGACAGATGGTAAGGGAATCAGTTGATGACTAGAAGTGGGGCGGGGTCAGCTAAAACTTTTTAAAACAAAAACACCCTTTTTCTTCAGTTATACGAAACGTTTTTTGAGTATCCAGCTTATTCAGTTGTATATGATTTAATATGAGTAGTGTCTCTCAAATAAGGAATACCGGCAAGAACGCATTTTGGCTTGTTCTCATTTGATTTGATTTGGTTCTGAATCTATAGGGCAAAGTTAACTAAATAGCAATTTATAGACTGTTACGTGTACGTACGTGCACATGTCGCAATCTGTATTTTAAAACAATGTTAAAACAATGGCACCATGGCATGTCTATGGCCTGGACATTCACACAATGCAGCTAACTGCGCCACGTGCGCAATCAGTAAAACACCCTTCTCTGTAGTGTAGCTGTTACGCATCAGCGCATGGACCTGCCCACACAATTATGTCCAATTGTGAACTAGAATTTAACAATTTTTATGCATCAGTCAGTACGTAAGCCGATTGTTACGAAGTTCCCAACAAAATATAGCATTTGATAGCGATCAAACTTTAAGCGTAGCCTGTCTGCAGCAGCTACTTTAGCCTGCGTCCCGGCCTGCGTTGCAGGCGCCAAAGTGCTGTTTTGTGCAGACAGGAGTTTCGAGCCGAGAACGCTTCGCCGCTCGAGGACTTTGTGGGGGAAATGGAGGAAAGGTAGACCGGCTATAAAGCATCTGCTTCGCAGGCTACCGATACTTTTCCCATCACTCTTGTGATACCATTAGATATATTGATATACAATCGCCCGTTTATCGAAAATCTGGAAAATACTATGGTGCTAAAAGTGTGATAAATTGACAGAAAAGGAATCGCACCCACTCGGTTTCAGCGTTTCAGCAAGTGTTATTCGCGAGGTGTTAATTGCTTCAAACTATCCAGGAACTTCCTATAATTAGAAAGGTGGAGTCTTGCGAAATGATACATTTTTGCGATAACTACTGAAGACAAAAGAAACTTCTGCTAATCATACCTAAATTTAGCACGATGAAATAAGATTTGAAAGACACCACACCTTTTATTCAAGTCACGTTCGTTGACGATCACATATCACGAGCTCATTGATAACCTTGCGGAAGTTCTGAGAAGGAATATGCAATCCATTTGGGGTTTCGTTCTAATAACAGAGAGCTCTAATTTTGAAATGCAACAATTTATCACAAGTCATAAATTTCCTGCAAACCATCGTAGCAGAGTAGCAGAGAGTGAATCACTCGGAAATAACGGTGAACTTGCATCCCATCACTATCAGCAAATCTTTGAAAAAGTTATCAATATCTCGAAGGGTGTGTGTGGAGTTTTAATAGTGCGGGGGTTGACTATATAAATGATAGACTATAACGAATTTGACAGCAATGAAAAGAGAACGATTTAAACTCACAAAAGAGTTTGAGTTTTCAAGTTTTAACTGAATCCTGTTCCAAACACTATCAATACACTCTTTTTTTTAGAAGAAGATACTTTATAAGAATATCGAGGCTGAAATTGGCGAAATTTTAAGAATATTGTAAGAATATACCCGAGGCTGAGATTTTGTTAAGAATACATTTTTGTGTGTTGAAAATATGTCAAATACAATAAACTCTCATGGTTTTAACTAAACCAATAAATTATTCCTTCTTATTAACAGCAAAACTAGCCAATAAAATGATAAAAAAGCCGGTACTTGCTAATAACAATCCAACGGCGTCACATATATGTATGTATTTATGCTGTACTGTACAGCTTTGTAATGCCAAAACTCTTTTGTGAACGGCAAAAAAAACCAACAAAACGATAAAAAGGAAATACTAGACTCCATAGTCTAAGAATATTCATAAGAATATTTTCAGCCTAAAATCGGCAGAAAAATAAGAATATCCAGATTGAGCCTGAAAAACAATATAAAAGAGCGTATACAAATGGTTTGTGATATTTTGTAACTGATTTGGTGAGATCAAATCTTCTTTTAAGAAGATTAAAGTAAATATTTGTGTATGCCCTCTTCTAAAGCGGTGTCCGCTGATAGGGGAAGTGACAAGAAGGAAGGACGATGGATAGTTAAGATATTTTGTAATCAGAAACTATTTTCTTTTCCGACCGTTCAAGTTGCTGGTGTCCTATTTTATTATCGATCGATTGAGTAATTCCAGCAGAAGAGCATACATTTTTTCATGGATATCATTTTAAATAATAAAGATTTAGATAATAAATTCAAAATGAAAATAACCGCACTTATCCGACGTTTCAAGATGACTTGGAAATGTCGGATAAGTGCGTTTATTATCATTTTGGATATCATTTTAGTTAAAGGAATTGCTTTGCCAGTAAGAATAGGAAAGACTTTAATATTCCGTAGGTTTCTTTGAAGCTTAAATAAGAGGCTAATTTAAAAATTCGCACAAGAAATACCCAGTATTGTGTGGACAGCAGTGTAAATATAGCTTTCGATAATACATATTAATAAACATGATCGACTTTGTTTATATCAGTGTAACTGTTGGCAGTACTTTTATGGGACTTTTGCTACAATCATCAATGTATTTTGGGTCCTTCCTCGTGTACGGAACACAGATAACGTCACTAGTTTCGTAGGTGTTAGTTATGGTTGGGTGACTATATATTTCTCTGTTAGTCTTCGAGTATGACGTCATCTGTTTCAGCTCTGTTCCATGCACGAGGAAACAATCAATATAATCCCTTGGGGACAAGAGATCCAAATATAAAATTGACATTTTCTTAATTTTACACTATTACGATGGCGGTCGTTTCCAGTACTAATTGTAATGTACGTTACAAGACGCACAAAACAAAAGAAAGACCACAAGGGATTAACTTATATAAACTGATGCAGAGAACTGAAGTCATTAGTTTATTTTTTCATATTGTGACCCTCATTTAGAAGCTTTTCTTTATTTTTTGGTTTTACAATCGTTACAATGTAATTATTCTTATAAAATATACGGTGTAGGAATGGAATTTTGTGTTATAGTCTACACGTATTTGGAAACATTTTCCTTATCCTCTTCCCCAAGGTATTTCCTCTGCCATCTTGTCGAGCAACAGAATTCTGGCTTTGTGTGGTCAGGTGTCTTATTACAAATTCCCCCCGACCATAGCAGAGGTCGCTGGTTCTGTTAATTTGCCATGTTTGCACAGAACTTGTCAGAAGATGAGGGCCAAATACAAATAGCAGACTCGTAATGGCAATCTGCGCGGTGCTGGATCTGACAACCTGATATTTTAATCATTTTAGCATGTGCCAATTTACACATTACCCTCACAGAAAGACAACAAACCATCATCCTTACCTAAAGTGAAATAGCTTATACAAATTTGCAGAAATGTTAAATTCTTGTAATATGCGTTATTGTAGGCTTAATGCAGGAAATAACATCACTAAGGCGTTGTATTACTGAAATGACACAGGCCTTCCTGAGAACGTTAATTTCTACAGATTGTTTTTAATGATTACAAGTAAGCATGATTCAATAGTTGTATCATCTTGGGTGTCCTCTCATGCAATGCTGTAGATTGTCTCAGTATTCCAGTTTAAGTTTGCCTTCCCTCTTCCTTCTGAGCATCAGACATACAATAACAATCAATAAAATCAACACCATTGCTCCAACGATCGCAATACCCACAGTTAAACCAACGACAACTTTATCTGCAGAAAAAAAGAACATTCTTTCAGAGCATAATTATCATAATTCTACTCTTTTTATAAAACGACGTTTCTATCTTTCTACAAAACTAATGTCTTTCCTACCCACTTGTCTGTTTAGCTGTGTTTATCTGTCTGTCTGTCTGTCTGTCTGTCTGTCTGTCTGTATGCCTGTATGGATGTATGTATGTATGTATGTATGTATGTATGTATGTTTGTTTGTTTGCCTGTCTGTCTGTATATATGTACAAATGTATGTTTCTGTCTTCTTCGTTTAGGCTTTTTGTGTATCTGGTGTTCTATCTGTTTGCCCGTCAGCGCTTCGTTTTCAAACACAACACGTAGAAACAAGCAGCGTACTGATACAACCATTTACAAACTGAAGTCACAAGAACATTACATGAACCCACAAAAACATCTCCACTTACAGCTAAAAATATATTCGAAACTAATCTTATACTACTCTTAGATCTCTTAGATTTTTCATTTATGTCTTACTCAGGACCTGCCTGGAAATCATTTTCGTGAGTGGAGTTTTCCTGCTTAAATATTGATATTGTTGATTTTTACTTCTTTTAGAACGCTGTTTCACCTTGCAATTTTCTTAGCAACATGTGTTGCAACATTATTACGAGACAATTTGGTGGAGGGGTGTTACACTGTGCAACAGCGCTTGAAAGTTGTTGCAATCGTTGCGAAAAGTAGAACTGAATTCTGCTTCATGCAACATTTGGTGTAACAAAAAAATTGCGAGGCAAGTTGCGGAGGCTAACCCTGTTACACTATGCAATTCTTCAGCATCTCTTCTCGCAACGGCGTTGCAAGACAGGTTGCTGCATGAGAAAATTGCACAGTGCAACAGCGCAATGTTACCTGTGGATTCCTCGGCCGTAGTTGCTGTTTTCATTGTAGGTTTAACTTTCTCAGCTTCCTTTGGCAAGAACTCATTCCAAAACACCATCTTGTCGGCGAGAAGTTTCGATTTCACAACAAAGTTTGGTTTAAGCACCAAGTACTTCTGAGTATCTCCAGTGTAGCGAGGCCATTCCACAGGATTGTTATCAGGGGTGGGGTTTCTGTTAGATCAGTAGACATAGAATTGCATTAAGGATTAAAGCTTGGATAACTTGCTTTTTACGACTATCGCAAAAAAGGAGGAAGGAAGGGGGTAGATGGACACGTATGACTGCCAGCGAAACTCGGAGTGATTGATTTTTAACTGTTCATCTGTTGAGCAAAGTGTGGCATTCAGCAGATGCCAAATGGTTGTGGTTGCTTATCTAAAACAGTGATGTCATAATCCGCAAAAATCACTTTATTGAGAGACGCCTTGAGTAAGTTCTGTATCAAAAAGCCTCGCACCAACCATCCCGGCTCAGTTATAGAAATGTTAGTTAGAAAGGTGCTGTTCTGGGAAACAGCCTACGCTTCACAATATGGGAAATTATTCCGGATGTAATGTAGAAAAGCATATTGTCCGTCTTACCCCATTTTAGCGAAGTTGCTCCACAGGCGAATGGTGTTTCTACTAAATCGAACCTCTGTGTCATTGTGCATTATTCCCTTTTCCTTAAGAGGGCTTCCAAACACAAAGTCCAAGTCGGCACCATGGAATACAGCCATCCATTGTGGAACAACTCCAAAAGAAGCATTGGTCATTGCATGTTCGAGCTATATGGAAACAAGGACACAAGACGAGCTCAAATTGATATACTCTACTAAACATGTGCAGCAAGATAGGATCTAGAATAAAGTAAAAAGTAAAGTAACTTTTATTTAACGTCGGTAGTTCCGTCAGCTGTGAAAGCTTGCATCAGTGGAAGCCGACGGTGCGCACTTTATCCCCTCACTCTGTCAGTGCCCCGGGGTGCTCAGTTTTAAAATTAAGGGTATTTATAGCTCAAGCTACACGGAACAGAGAGAAGTCGAAACAGACGTTGACGTCACTGAGAATCGAACCTGGACCTCTGGCTCCGAAGGCCGCGCACTAAGAATGGCCAATAAGATCCAATAAGTGTGAGCGTGGTTGGCTCAGTCGGTAACATCTCTGACTCCCAACCAGAAGGTCCCAGGTTCGATTCCCGGAACTCC
>JANVCJ010071126.1:0-12530 GCA_026413505.1 Epizoanthus ramosus
AGAAATGGTACCCGACTTGGATGAACTACCCGTAGTTATTTCAGGGTTTTATACTTGGGGGGAGGTTTCCACTGGTACTCAGTAAACCTTTCCAGGATCCGCTAATTATCCACCCCTGTGTTTCCTTTGAAGTAAGAGTGTTTCTTTATCTCTAGCAATCTCGACGTCTCCTCCCGATCCAACTGAAGCCAGTCTAAACAGGTCAGCCAGTCTAAATGTTACAAGCACTCCACCAAACGAGCCTAAGTCAACTGGTAATGTAACGGTTGATATTAAGTATCTCCTGGGAGATGCAGGGAAATTGTATTCGCAGTGGTTACTCATAACAGCAATATCTGCCATGGTTCTGAAAAGCACGCTATGGTAACTAGTTATACTGGTGTAAAGCAACAGCGCAACAGGGGAGGATCTAGAGATTTGGAAAGGGGGGTGCACCATTTCAAGTAAGAGTTGAAGAAAAAATGAACGTCGAAGGCGCGAGCTCCTGGGGGTGGGGGGTCCGGGGGCATGCTCTCCCGGAAATGTTTTGAAATTTGGGTATCTAAGATAACCTTTTTTCTCAACGTTCAGAAGAGTTCTCACATTACTGACATATTTATTAGGAAGTACCGCCTCTCAAATATTACAAAAAATTGGACTGAAAAGGGGGGCTGCACCGATCCGCTACTACGCAACAAACCGTGGGTGGCGTATATATTGTGGTAATGGGTCAATGCAATTTAGTTTAGATTGGGGTCATGATGCAGCGTGTTGCAGCTGTTCCCTGTTGGATTAAACAATAGCAATAACCAAAGCCTGAACACAACTGAAACCTAACCGTCTAAATACAAAGACTGTTGAATTGTGGTTGATCACAATAAGAGACAATAGTAAGAGTAGTTATACTTGCTAATTTGGTTGATAGCTTGTTATGCTTTTCATATTGCGTGCCATTGAAATCAATAAGCGTATAGACAGATCTTGATTCCATCTGAGTAAAAAGCGACTTTTAATACCGAATATAGCTTTTCTATGTGCAACAAACATAACGGAATACTTAAGAAAATGATAAACTACCAGTTAAGTTACAAATACCTAAGGAATGGACCATTTGTTGATGAAGAACATAAGACAGGGAAAATAGTAATAATGCCGATATCAATCATAGGCAAAATGTTCCGAAAAAGTTAATTTATATATGTGTGCGTAAGTATGTGTGTGTGTGTGTGTGTGTGTGTGTGTGTGTGTGTGTGTGTGTGTGTGTGTGTGTGAGCAATAATCTATGAAGGTAATTTGACATAAAAGCAGCTGAACATGATGTGGTGGTGTCATGAAATAAAGTGTAACTCAAAATCAAACTCAAAGTCTGGCTGTGATAATCTGCAATTTATATAACCAATCATGAGAAGGATGTGTTTCAGACGCTGTACCCACATTGCATCCCAGTGCAGAACAAACAACCTAATTGGTGACGTCATGATTAAACTAACATATTCCCTCCGGCTGAACTTGGCCCACCCCCGTGTCAGAACTACTATTGTATTCTTGTAGTGCCTTCGTTAAGGATTTATTATTTTTTATTTTATTTTATTTACACACACAGGGCTCCAAATATAAAATTTGGTGTGAAATTTATAAATAGAAGATAGCGTGTTCATAATGTATATAATTTTAAGAGTGACACTCTTTTTTGTTTAAGCTATTTTTAAACTTAAAGTTTAAATTCAAACGGGTCAAAGCATAGCATTAAGTGGGATTGGCAGCCAGTTAATTCTCGATTTAATCTATTGACAATACACAAATCATGTGTACCCAATTCTTACCCCACCCCCGAGAGGATTAGGATTTGAGGTGTGCCATGGGGTCTGGGTTACTCACGTATTTTCATTCGAATTACGTGCCAAGTTGCACCTTTATCGTTACACTTTAAACATGGTTAAACTTCTGAGAGAAGCTGACAAACATTTGAAGGGACATGGGCAACGAGGCAGAGATGTCTCATAAAAAATATATGCCATTCCCTTTTCTCTTTGTCTGTGTTTATTTTTAAATAAACACAGACAAAAGCACAAGTGTCGACCTGGGCAGTCAGGTTCTGTCAACCTTCTGGGAGTAGCACTTTAATATTCCAAAGGGTCGGCAAGATGAACTACAGCTACAGTATCATAACTATTCACTGTGTTCTGCTCGCTGCCAAGAGTATATGCGGCTTTGTAGCTAGTGACGGCAAGTAGCATTTACTGATGCGAGTTACAGTCAAATGATTAGTTTCACAAGTACATGTAATGATTCAAATTTAAAATATTTTAATTGTGACAATTTTCTTGGAGTTTCGAAATGTTCAATCATGCGACGTTGTGCCGAGTCTGATGTTAGTGCTAGTGAGAAGCAGTGAAGGGAGTTACAGTAAAACGTTTAGTTTCACAGTGATTGATTCAAATTTATTAATATTATGACGATTTACTTGGAGTTTTGGAGAAGATTTGGAGGAAAGGAAGTAGTGGAGCTGAGATAGATGATTTTGAAGAAATTTTGAAGTTTTGAGTAATATTAAAAATTAAGAATTGGTATCAATGCTTATCAGCTACGCACCAGCTGAGTATCGATATATGAGGAATGTGTACGTGAGATACCGTTTCTCAGCCTGTATATTTTGGTGAGTTTTTCTCCTTCCAAACAAGTCTTAAATTCACCGCGATATTACTCATAAACTATAAGCCATTCTTAAGCACATGAAAACATGTTTGTCTTTCTTTTCTGTACTCGATATACACTGAAAGTATTTAGATATCTCTTTACAAGTTTTATTTTGATCATCTTAGTAGTACATATTTGTTTGAACATCAAGAGGCAAATAAAGAGCTTCGAAACAAGAAACCGCCCCAGGTCCTTGTAAAAGAAGAAGCTGTGTGGCCCGATTACTTTGCAACCTCACCAATTCAAACAGACATCGGAGGAGGAGTTATGACCATATAATTAATTCCTTTACGTATTATGCCTGTTGAGAAAATAAAACAAGATATAGTATGTTGTAGTTAGTAGTTAATAACGTCTGCCTTCAATCTTGGATTGTAGAAGCCAACATGAGCTTACATGGCTTATCATCGCCGGAGCTTAACTCCGGTTTCTGTAGCATGAAGCGACAAGAATATTACTACCCCCCCCCCCCCCTCCCCTGGATGGGATGCTGGTCCATCGCAGGGTTACCCCCAGCATTTTATCAGGTTTGTACCCCAACAATTGGCCAGGTACTCATTTATACACCTGGGCGAAGAGAAGCACTGTAATTGTAAACTGTTTCGCCCAGGGACATTACGCGATGCGAGTTTCAGCCGTCAGGCTTGAATCATCAACTTTTTGGTCTCAAGTCCGAGGGGCTAATCATTGGACCACCACGTCTCCCATGTCTCCCACGTCTCACACAGAAAACCTGCAGAACGGACTGCATGAGATTAACGTCAATCAACCGCGGCGGATACTGAACCCTTTCTCATCCAAAACATTTTAAATCTCTGCTGTGCACTGAATTGGGGTGAAGAGTAGAAATCGGCACTGATCCAAATACGAAAAACCCACAATACCAGAAAAGACGAAATTGCAGGATTTTGTTGGCACATTGACACCTGAAGCAACCGTGATCAGGACGCCGCGTCAACGAAAACATGACAGGAAAAACAGGAAAAACAATGGAGTGAATACAAAATATAATGATTTCACATGAAAGTGCGCAGAGCTGATGTCATTTCACAGAAGGAAAAAGTGTTCCTGCGTTTGCCATCGAGTTGCTGTACCAAGCGTGTAAATGTGGGAGAACAGGAAGCAGCTTTGGTAGAACAACTTCGAAGGCTTGTTGTTGTATAGTTATTTCGCGTTCTCCAAAAACTTGCACAAATGTTAGTATTAAAAAATATCAAACAACCAAACTAAACGAAGGTGGAGGTGGAGGTGGAGGTGGAGGTGGAGGTGGAGGTGGAGGTGGAGGTGGAGATGACCAAGTTAGTGAGGCTTAAATGTACCAGTCCTTGAATCTTGGCTCGTTTGCCTGATTTGTCGAATAGATTTTAATAACCCCCTTGACCAAGATTCCACTGTAAAAACACATGTCACACTCTGTATTAGAACACACCGCGTGCTTGAAATATTCCTTTCTGAATGTGTCTAATTTTGATACTATATTTCCAACTATCTTTTATTGTCAAAGTGACAAAGCTACATCGCGATAACGGGCTGATCTCCTTATTAGGGGGAGGAGGTTTATAACTCTCAAATGTAATCCCTGCCCACAAATGTAATCCCCTAAAAACATTTTGCCAGGAACTTCACCGCCACTGATACCTTTTCCCTCGGGCTAAAGTTTCCGATAGTACAAACACGACTAAAAATCGATAATCTCAATTGGAATACAATTGTTGGTGGGATTACATTTGTGTATTGCTAAATAGCCGCTCACAAATATAATCCCTGCCAACAAATGTAATCCTCAAAATATGGAAATTTACCATGATTTTTGTCGTGTTGGTTTGTTATAGGGATTATTAGTATTTCACGACAGACAGGCGGGCTATAACCATTAGTCAAGTGACGCGACGACTTAGATCACGTTACTTATGGAGATCGACGTTTCTTGACTAGAAATCGATTATTTCAAGAAGACTTCAAACTTTGCTAGAAACTATTGACACAAGTGATTGACACCAATTTTTCACATCCAGGTTGATGACGTTACGGGACTCGTGACTTTTGAAGTCGAAGTTTTGTACCTAGAAATCGATTGTTTAGAAAGAGGAAGATGTCAAACATTGCTAGAAATCATTGGCACGTTTCAGAGCCAGCTTGATTACACTGCATGTCACGTGACTTTCAATATAACCATTTCGGTGTCAATAGACCCTCATCACACACATCACTCGTCACACTTGATGCTAGCAATTTGTAAATGCCAGATATGGAAAGAGCAATTCAAGGTTGGTAAGCATAAACCGTAACGTAATTTGTGGGTGGATATATAGCAAACTACAAATGTAATATCTGCCGACAAAGGTAATCAAATTAAGATTATTGATTTTTTTAGTCTTGATAGTATTATCATCAACTTTAGGGTCCAGGTATCACGTATGTACAACATTAAGTAAGTCGGTAAAAAAAAGAGAGGACATGTTTTTTTTGGAGGGGAGAGATTACATTTGAGGGTTGTATAGAAGGCAGCCTGCTTAGAATAATAACAGGGTTTGTAACATTTTTTAAGGAGTTTGACGGTTCTTTTTCACTTAAAAGGTTAGAGTTCAAATTTAAAAAGAAAAAGCAAGAACGAAGTGCTAGGTGGGGGGTGTGGCATAGTCGAACATTACAAGACGAGTAGGTTGATAACCGGTTGGAAGAGGAAGATTTAACTGGGGATTTTGTCAGCTACAGACTTACAAGTTACAAGTGGAAGTTTATGCAAAAACATTGTGATTTTAGGTTGTTACGTTCAATATGTTAAACCATTTCATTTTCATGGAGTAGTAAGCAGCGATTAGGAAATGAAATTGCTCAGCAGAGAACAAGCTAAATGAAAGTCGTGTATGGCAACGCCATATCTGGAGAAAATGGCGACAAATTTGGAACTGAAATACGGAGACACCTCGTTCCTCAGCAATAAACAGTCCTCAACTTACCCCTGGAATCTTGTTATGTTTATCATTGAGAGAACGTGGCATTTCCTATGATGCAAACAAACTGTAAGACACGCCGCCATGAATACTCAAAATACATAATAATATTTAGTAAAATGCCAAGCTTTGCGGATGGGAGTGAATTAATTGGGGCCAATAAAACTGATCATGTGAATGATGAAAGTGATTATACTTTATAGTGACTATTAGTTTTGACTTTTGATTGCCACAATTGTTTTAGAAAAATCCAATGATGAGGTTGGAAATTCTTCCTATTGCTTTCAACCAATCGACTCTGTGTGCGAAAGATAATTCTTCTGTACATATACAAAAACCTATGAGTGAGGAGAACAAGTTATTCTTGGGTCAAACCAACTAAAGACATTATCTTGCTTTCTCATAAAAGGAACCTTCCATTTATGATTGAAGTGAGTCAATAAAGCGCACAATGAGAGTATTGACCTCACATGGTCTTGGCTTAACTCAGTATAACTGGAATTTCAAGCACGAGGCCCCGTTTGCATGGCAGGTTTTGCCCCCAGGATGGGTTTATCACGTTATCTGGTCATTTCCTTGTTGCTGTTTACATGGTTTCGGGACGGGAATTAATTTATCCCTGTCCTAAGTAGATAACGTCTCGTGCAAACGAAAGAGAAATCTCATGCAAACGGTCTACCCAAGATGAGGAGAGGGAGGGGGAGGGAGAGAGGGAAGTGGAAGTGGAGATGGAGGGGGAAGTTGAAGTGGAGATGGAGGAAGAGGGAGAGAGGGAAGTGGAAGTGGAGATGGAGGGGGAGGGAGATGAGGAGGGGAAGTGGAAGTGGAGATGGAGGGGAAAGATGGGGAAGTGGAAGTGGAGATGGAGGGGGAGGGGGAGAGGGAGTGGGGAGGTGGAGGTGGAGGTGGAGGTGGAGGTAGAAGTAGAGATGACGGAGTTAGTGAGGTTGAAACTTACCAGTCCTTGAATCTTGGCTCGTTTGCCTGATTTGTTGAACAGATTTTTATAACCCCCTTGACCAAGATTCCACTGTAAAGACACATGTCAACGACACGAAACACATTCTGTATTAGAACATGTGATATATTCTCCCCCCAGTGCTTGAAATAATCCTTTATAGAGGTGTCTATTTTAATATTTTCATAACTATCTTACATTGTGAAAGTGAGAAAGGTACATCGTGATAACAGGTAGATCGCCTTATTAGGGGGAGGGGGTGCACATCCCTCAAACGCAATCCCTGCCCATAAATGTAATCCCCCCAAAGTTACGCCAGGAATTTCACCGACTTACTTAATATTGCACGTAAGTGATATCTGCATCCTCAGGCTAAGCTTCTAATAGCAGCATGGCGACTAAAAATCAATAACCTTAATTGGATGCAATTGTGGGTGGGATTACATTTGTTGGGATTACATTTGTTGGTTGCAAAATAACCGCCCACAAATGTAATCCCAAGCATATGGAAATTTACTATGATGTTTGTCGTGTTGGTTTGTTACAGAGACTATGTATTTCACGATATATTTTGGACTATAACCACTAGTCAGTGACATGACGTCATAGGTCACGTAACGTTTTTGACTAGAAATCGATTATTTGAAGAGGAAGACGTCAAACCAAGTCGATGACGCCACAGCACACGTGACTTTAAAAGTCGACGTTTTGTACCTAGAAATCAATTAATTAATATTTAGAAAGAGGAAGATGTCAAACATTGCTATAAATCATTGACACGTTTCACAGCCAGCTTGATTATTCTGCATGTCACGTGACTTTCAAATTAACTATTTGTGTGTTAATAGACCTTCATCATACAATCTAAAACTTGATGATTATCGATTCTTTTAGTCGTGATGGTATTATTATAGACTTTAGGGTCCAGGTATCACGTGCGTACAAGATTAAGTAAGTCGGTAAAATAAGAGAAAACATTTGGGGGAGAGGATTACATTTGAGGGTTGTATAGGGGGCAGTCAGCTTAGAATAATAACATGACTTGTAACAACATTTAATGTTTTGACGTTTCTTTTCCAGGTTAGAGTTGAAACTTAAAAAGTGCTAGGTGGAGGGTGTGACTTCATCGAACGTTACAAGATGAGTAGGCTGATAACCAGTTGGAAAGGGAAGGTTTAACTGAGGATTTTTCACCGAGAAACCTACAAGTTACAAGTGGAAATTTTATGCAAAAACATTCTTAGTCATATTGAGGTTGTTACGTTGAATATGTTAAATCATTTCACTTTCATGGAGTAGTAAGCAGAGATGAGGAATCGAAATTGCTCAGCAGAGAACAAGCAAAATGAAAGTTGTGTATGGCAACGCCACATGTGACGAAATTGGAGACAATTATGGGAAACACGGAGACGCCGGCTCGTTAAGAGAATCCGAAATCCGGAAACCGGAATCCAGCAACTTTTTGCGGATAGAATCCGGAATCCGGCCAATTTTCGGTTTTGGAATCCGCAATCCAGAGGAATGGAATCCGGATCCAAAGGATTGTTAACCCTACCCAGACTGGGCTTTTTTGGCCTCACTGAGTTGGTCCCCCTCTTTAACTTCCTTATTATAAATGGTAGCAAAGCCATAATTGGTATACTAGTTAATCAATCCACAATGTACATTTTGGCAATTAGAAATTTTAATTATGACGTCATGTGACGTCATAATGACGCCATCTTGGAATTCATGGCGGCCCGATCTTGGATTTGTTGATGTCATAAAACAACTTTAATTGATTTGAAATTAATTAAAAACACCAGAATTTTTTAATAGCTAAGCCAAATCTATAACTTCTATGCAAAAAAAGAACGATTTAAAACACATTTTTTTAAAAGGTTACTTTTTTGACAGAAGTGTCAATCACAAACATGGTTACCATGACAACATACAACACAAAATGACCAAAGGGATCAAACAACAAGTCATTAAATAAAGCCAGAAGCTCACCATACTACAGGATGATTGATGGATCGTCGAATAATCGTAATCCAATTCCATCCATCCGAGCCATCCTACACTGTACACCCAAACAGATTGCTTAACATTGCTCTGTCAGACCTTTTGTCAAAATTTAAAAACTGTTTATCAGTTTATGTCATTTGGCCATTTTACATAGCAATTTGTTTAGCACTGAATTAGCATTTTAT
Organism: Epizoanthus ramosus; assembly: GCA_026413505.1. Classification (NCBI taxonomy): domain Eukaryota; kingdom Metazoa; phylum Cnidaria; class Anthozoa; order Zoantharia; family Epizoanthidae; genus Epizoanthus; species Epizoanthus ramosus. The sequence goes on from JANVCJ010071126.1 coordinate 8,781, forward strand.
TTTGCATTGACAACATGCCCCTACCAACACACAAATCACCGGGGAGGGGACCGAGTGGATGATGACCTTATAAGAGGCGTCTCCGGCCATTTATAAGTACTCAAGGCCGACCAAATTATTCAGAGGGGCCCAAGCTCCCAGCCACTCCGCTCAGCGCGACCGGCATGCCCTGCACGGGTATGGTTCCTCACCTGTAAATCCAGCTGGGCACAAGCAAACAAACGAGTTAACACCATCGACACACGTTGCATTATGCTTGCAAGGTACTGCGGAGCATTCGTCAATCTCTATCGAGCAGTTTGCACCCGAGTACCCCAGCTCACAAACGCATCTGTGCCCATTAACTTCGTCAATGCATGAACCATTGTGCTCACATGCATTGCCCGAACACTCGTCAATATTAATTCCACACGTTGTTCCTTCAAAACCCGCAGCACACCTACAAGAGAAATCGTCCACGAGATCGACACACGTGGCTCCATTCTGACACGGTGACGTAATGCAGTCATTTATGTTGATATTGCACAGTGTGCCGTTAAAGCCCCGATCGCAGACACATTCAAACGTTCCAACACGATCCAGACAGGTGCCATTGATACAAGGATTCTCCTGGCAGTCATCAATATCAGTTTGACAGTTTCGTCCTGTATAGCCGGCTGCACACGAGCACTGGTAGCCATTCACCAGGTCAATACATTTCCCATTGAGACAAGGTGTCGCTGCACAGTCATCAATATTAACCTCGCAGGTACGACCTGTGTAACCAACTGCGCATGCGCATAGGAAATAGTTAACGTAATCAGTACAGTTGCCATTATGCTTGCACGGTTTATTAGCACAGTCATCGATATTTCTTTCACAGTTGACGCCGCCATAACCAGGCGTACAGTAACACTCGTACTTGTTCACGTGATCAATGCACAGTCCGCCATTTAAACATGGAGATGGCGCTGCACAGTCATTGATATCAATTTCACACCTACGACCCGTGTAACCAGGCCTGCATGAACAATTGTAGTTATTAACTAGGTTTATGCAGATACCACCATTAGTGCACGGGAAAGCGGTACATTCGTTTATATCCACGCTGCAGGTCCGCCCCTGATAGCCAGGGGTGCACTGACACTCAAAATCGTTTATTTTATCTATACAACGACCGCCATGTTTGCAAGGGGTAGTTTCACACTCATTCACGTCATGTTCACAGCTCGAGCCGATAAAACCCGCTGGACATGCACAAGTGAAATTGCTGACCCCATCGATGCAAGTAGCATTGTTACTACAGTTGGCCGAGAGACAGTCGTCGATATTGATCTCGCAGTCTACGCCAGTGAATCCTCGTGGGCAGCTGCACAGGTAAGTCCCATTCACAGATTGACATCGACCACCATTGTGACAGGCAAACGAGTTACAAATGTCAAGTGTTCCAGCGCAGGTTCTTCCCGAGTTGCTGCCGTCACAAATACACTTGTAGTTGTTCACCAAATCAACGCAGGTGCCACGATGACAGGGGGAGGATGCGCAATCATTAATATCCTGCTGGCAGTGGGTCCCGTTGAAGCCGTCTTTACAGTGACACCTGTAGCCACGTGGTATGTTCTCACACGCTGCGTCATTCTTGCACGGCTGGCTGAGACATTCGTCGTGATCTGTGTTACACTCTTTACCCACGTAACCAGCAGGACACGTACAGTTGTAGTCGTTCACCAGGTCTACGCACGTTGCTCCATGTTTACAAGGCCCAGCTGAACAGTCGTCAATGTTAATAGAACAGTCTTTCCCTGTGAAGCCAGTCGGACAAACGCACGTGAAGTCATTTACAAGATCTGCACAGGCAGCTCCGTTCTTGCAAGGGTTGTTAAGAATACAATCATCGATGTCTATTTCACAGTTATTGCCCGTATAACCAGGCAGGCACACGCACGTGTAGGAATTTACCTTGTCAACACAAGCGGAGTCGTGTTTACACTGATGCGTCAGGCAGTCGTCAATGTCTGTCTGACACTCCTGTCCAGTGTACCCGGCGAGACAGTCACACCTGTAACCATTCACAAGGTCGCGACAGCTGCCATTGTTCGTACAAGGGCCGGCGGCACAGTCGTCTATGTTGGTGTGACACGCAGGGCCTCGGAATCCAGGAGCACACTCACACTTGAACTTGTTAATGAGGTCCTTGCATGTACCTGCAAAATCGACATGCACAGTCTTGTAATAATTGTATTAATCATACAAAATGCTGGGAACACATTAAGTAAGATTTGTGTTCTATAACATTTTTCTGCTGAAGTTTTAATACACAGCTGATGCCAAAAAAATGAAATGTTCGTCTTGGGTTTAAGCGATTTTCAAGGACTGTGCACAAGGCCTCAAGGACTAGATTGCGCCTTTATATATTAATATTCACGATGCCCAAATCACAGTGCAAACGCCGATAATTCCTGTCTCCAGTGGGGCCGAATTGTGTAGTTCTTTTTTTAAACAACAAATGATATTTATTTATTACCATCAGCATAATAAGATTTACAGTGTTGAGTTTAAAAAATCCACTCTGTCAAACATTGGAATTTCACAATATTTTATCAAAAGCAACCTCCCCCTCCAACTACGCGCCCTGTCTAGAATAATATAATATGAAATTTGAAACAAGTGTCCCTAGAATGTAAAGCGCTCCTCTCGTAACCCACTCCCCACCCCCTAGATGGGGATCCAGCCGCTATTTTGGGGGTTGGAGTTGGAGTTGGAGTTTCTTTTTTTCTCAGTGTAAAATACCCGTAAATTGTTCTCTCCGACAGCAATGTCTTTATCCTCCCCCCCCCCCCAACCAATTAAAGCGCTCCCTTCCAATCGAATAAGCGCCCCTCTTTTCACATGAATGTTAAAATAAGCGCACGGGACTCGGCACGGCACCAAATTGGCCGTTTGCTGCTCGGCTAGACTGGGTCTGCCTGTGACAGGGACCATGGGTTATTACTGTACATAGACTGTTGACCTGTCGCTCTTACCTCCATTCCTGCAGGGCAACGAAACACACTCATCAATATCGACCTCGCAGTGACGTCCGGTGTATCCAGATGGACAGACACACTTGTACTCGGCCAACCCATCCGCACAGATGCCGCCATTCTTACAAGGGTTGCTACTACACTCATTGATGTTAACCTCACAGTCTGTTCCCTGATAACCCATTGGGCATGCGCAGTAATATCCGTTCACCAAGTCCCGGCACGTTCCGCCATGTCTACAGGGCGATGTCGCGCATTCGTTGATCTCAGTAGCACACAGTGCACCTGTGTAGCCAGCCACACAGCGGCAGCGGAAGCTATTCACCAGATCTTCACATGTGCCATTGTGTCCACAGGGGTTCCCTTGGCAGTCATCTATATTGGTTTCACACAGTGGCCCTTGAAAGCCTGATAAACATACACATCTGAACGAGTTTATCTGTTAAATATAATGCAACAAATATGTTTCAGGCAATAGTCGAAAAATATTGTGCAGTGGGGATGGAGGTAAATCATTTTCGACCAAATTTATTTTTCTTATATGGAGGCCTTTATATCATCCTGAAGGTGTAGCCAAATGGCTGGCTGACTGACTGACTGACTGACTGACTGACTGACTGACTGACTGACTGACTGACTGACTAACTGACTGAGCTGAGTGTCTAGCCAATTAACTAACTAACTAACTAACTAACTAACTGACTGACTGACTGACTGACTGACTGACTGACTGACTGACTGACTGACT
>JANVCJ010071148.1:0-12529 GCA_026413505.1 Epizoanthus ramosus
ATAGATAGATAGATAGATAGATAGATAGATAGAAAAAGAGATTAAAAAAAACACTAGAATTTTCCGTCAAAACTGAATCGAATCATAAACTAAAAGTTCATACAGAATATAAAAATTAATAATTATATATCAGTGGGTTAAATCCCTTAGTTTATACAACTGATACAATGTAGTAGCTGTGTTATCAACTAGGCAGATTTGGGAGGAGGGGGGGGGGGCTGCATCCCCTTTCATTGCAGCAACTTTTTAGTTTTACCACAACTATTTCCTAACCTCCGGAATTTGCAGAGCACCATCCTCATCCAGCTGCAGTCTGGACTTTCTTAGCATGTCGTTTAATTGCTAACAAATGGAGAAAAACCAGTAATCATTAGCAGCTGCATGGTTCTATTAATTAGTATACATTACATCATTAGCTAACTTCATGATCAAAATTAGTTGGCTATATATAACACAATGTATATTAATTTATTACAGTTTTCAATTTCATGATTTAAATTACAGACTGTAAGAACCACTGGTGCAAAAAAGGCACAAATCAATCAATCCCTTAGCTTGTATATCTGGACAATGGCCTTGCCAGGGCTGGAACAGTCTACTCTATGATATTTATAATAGAAACATTTTATTTTCAAATCAAATTAATGATCAGAAAAGGAACCACTCAAATAAAAACCAAATAATTTTATATAACAATGCATGTAACTTGACAACTTAAATGGCATTAAGTAGAAACAAGTACTATGAACGGAAACCTGTCAGAAATCACATGTATGCAAGCTTAGGTAAACAAGAAAAACAATCAACTTCAAACGATCATTTCAAACTAACTAACTTACTAACCTCTGGAGGGACTTTTGACAATCCTCGATTCACATGAACCTTATATCTTTCCAGATGTTTCCGTAGTAAAGGAGCTAAGGAAGAACAGACACAATATTATTTATTTAGCAAAGTAAATAAGTAAATATCTTTTGTACTAGACTGTAGCAAATAAAAACTATATGATGGTCAAATTAGTATGAATCAAAATAAGTAATTAAAATGCAATAATTTTATTTTGTATCAGAAATAGATAAAGTCTGATGGAATTTTTCACAATCTTTCACAATCCTTAACCCTATCTGCGGTGGGCTATTCCTGTTGTCAGGTCAAGGCCAGGGGGGTATTTGGCCCCCTATCTAATTTCCTTATAAATGGTAGCAAAGTCACATAACTGGTAGATAATTAATTAATTGAAGAGTTGGGTGTAAAAACCGTTTATTTATAATTAAGTGATGACTTTTAGGTGAATTTTTTTAATTCTTCAAATTCTTGCACTTTTATCCACCTAAAGTGTCTGGTAAGGCTATAATAGCAATACTAATTAAAAATGTTTTTTCTCTACCGTAGTTAGAGAAACAATTTCAGCATTAAATGACTCTGCCACACAGTGCAGTCATAACTTGACAAATAATGACCCGAATCGAGTTTGGTGCACCAAACTAGAGACGGGCAATGTCAGTTTTGGGCAGAGATAGCCAAAACAAAAGATACACATTGTGGATGTGTTGAGATAAACGGGAAAGGCTAGTGTGGGCAATCTTGATGTAGTAAATCACCTATAATTATTATTAAGTGGTAAAGTAGTCAAGTTTGCGCATATCATCTTATATAATTTTGATTTAAGTAGCAAAATTGAATGCTCTACCAAACAAAATACCTGGTTTCACTTGTTCAGTGTGACATGTTCCAATCATGTCAATGAAGAGTGGATCCTGTCAAGAGGAGCAAAATAATCAAAGATAATGTACAACACCATAAATTACTGTTCTCAGAAAACTCCATATACACATCTAGTAATACATACATTAATTGTTACACACAAAATAATAATTATAATTGAAGAGAAAATGATCCAAAGGTGTTCAACAGAGTGGAGGGTCTTCGGAGCTCTTTGAAGGTTTTTGAGGGTCTTCGTAGGTCATCCAAGCAAGGTCTTTGAATACCTTCAAAGTTCTTTGAAGGTCTTCACAACTATCTTCAAAGCCTGCAAAGGTCTGCAAAGGTCTGCAAAGGTCTTCAAAGGTCTTCACAACTGTCTTTCAAGGTCTTCCAAGGTCTTTGAGAGTCTTCCAAGGCCTTCCAAGGTCTTTGAGGGTCTTCCAAGGTCTTCAAAGCTCTTTGAAGGTCTTCACAACTGTCTTCAAAGGTCTTTGAAGGTCTTTGAAGGTCTTCAAAGATCTTGAAGGGTCTTTCAACTAGGTCTTTGAGGGTCTTCCAAGGTCTTCAAAGATCTTTGAAGGTCTTCACAACTGTCTTCGAAGGTCTTTGAAGGTCTTCAAAGATCTAGAAGGGTCTTCCAAGGTCTTTGAGGGTCTTCCAAGGTCTTCAAAGCTCTTTGAATGTCTTCACAACTGTCTGCGAAGGTCTCTGAAGGTCTTCAAAGATCTAGAAGGGTCTTCCAAGGTCTTCACAACTGTCTTAGAAGGTCTTCACAGCTGTCTTTGAAGGTCTTCAAAGATCTTCCAAGGTCTTTGAGGGTCTTCCAAGGTCTGCAAAGATCTTTGAAGGTCTTCACAACTATCTGCGAAGGTCTTCAAAGGTCTTTGAGGGTCTTCAAAGGGTCTTCCAAGGTCTTTGTGGGTCTTCCAAGGATCTTCAAGGGTCTTCCAAGGTCTTTGAGGGTCTTCCAAGGTCTTCAAGGGTCTTCCAAGGCCTTCAAGGGTCTTCCAAGGTCTTTGAGGGTCTTCCATGGTCTTAAAGCTCTTTGAAGGTCTTCACAACTGTCTTCGAAGGTCTTCAAACGTCTTCCAAGGTCTTTGAGGGTCTTCCAAAGTCTTCACAACTGTCTTAGAAGGTCTTCGAAGGTCTTCACAACTGTCTTTGAAGGTCTTCAAAGATCTTCCAAGGTCTTTGAGGGTCTTCCAAGGTCTGCAAAGGTCTTTGAAGGTCTTCACAACTATCTGCGAAGGTCTTCAAAGGTCTTTGAGGGTCTTCCAAGGGTCTTCAAAGGTCTTTGAGGGTCTTCCAAGGTCTTTGAGGGTCTTCCAAGGTCTTCAAGGTTCTTCCAAGGCCTTCAAGGGTCTTCCAAGGTCTTTTAGGGTCTTCCAAGGTCTTTGAGGGTCTTCCATGGTCTTCAAAGCTCTTTGAAGGTCTTCACAACTGTCTTCGAAGGTCGTCAAAGGTCTTCCAAGGTCTTTGAGGGTATTCCAAGGTCTTCCAAGTTCTTCCAAGGTCTTTGAGGGTCTTCTATGGTCTTCAAAGCTCTTCGAAGGTCTTCACAACTGTTTTCGAAGGTCTTTGAAGGTCTTCAAAGGTTTTCCATGGTCTTTGAGAGTCTTCCAAGGTTTCAAAGCTCTTCCAAGGTCTTCACAACTGACTTCGAAGGTCTTCAAAGGTCTTCCAAGGTCTTTGAGGGTCTCCCAAGGTCTTTGAGGGTCTTCAAAGGTCTTCACAACTGTCTTCAAAGGTCTTTGAAGGTCTTTGAGGGTCTTCCAAGTTCTTTTAGGGTCTTCCAAGGTCTTTGAGGGTCTTCAAGGGTCTTCCAAGTTCTTTTAGGGTCTTCCAAGGTCTTCAAGGCTCTTCCAAGGTCTTCAAGGCTCTTCCAAGGTCTTCAAGGCTCTTCCAAGGTCTTCCAAGGTCTTCAAGGGTCTTCCAAGGTCTTTGTAGGTCTTCAAACGTCTTTCAAGGTCTTTCAAAGTATTGAGGGTCTTCGAAGGTCTTTGGAGGTCTTCAAAGGTTTTCCAAGGTCTTTGAGGGTCTTCTAAGGTCTTCAAAGCTCTTCAAAGGTCTTCACAACTGTCTTCAAAGGTCTTCACAACTGTCTTCAAAGGTCTTTGTAGGTCTTCAAACGTCTTTCAAGGTCTTTCAAGGTATTTGAGGGTCTTTGAGGGTCTTTGAAGGTCATCAAGCGTCTTTGAGGTCTTCAAAGCTCTTCAAATCTCTTCAAAGCTCTTTGAAGGTCTTCGACAGTTTTAATAATAATAATAATCATAGGACTTTATTTATCGAGGGTAGCACATAACAGTTAAAAACTGACAAACTTTGGAAGGCCTTTGATGGTCTTCAAGGGTCTTCCAAGCACTTTGAAACTCTTTGAAAGCATTGTAATTGGAGGGTCTTCAAAGGTCTTCAAATATATTTGAGGTCTTTGAAAGTGTTCAAAGGTCTTGGAATGTCTTTGAAGCTCTTCAAAGTCGAGAGTCCGCGAAGTTCTTCATAGCTCTTTGAGTTATAACTAGTATAATCACACTTCAAGCACTAATGACTCCTACTGGCCATGAAATGCTGCCTGACTCTATCATAATTTTGGTTTTGCAAGTATGTACCTGATTCTGTACAAGGCACGTCAGTCTTCTATAGTAGTTAATAGGATAACATGGGTTGAAATGGCTAATGATTGTCTGAGAGGACTTCCCATTCAACATGCCACAAGTGGTATCCAGCTTGAACACACTCTGGTTACAGTCAATGAGAAACTACAAATAAAATATAACAATATTAATGTGGCATTAAAAGTGTTTCTAAAACTATAAGTTTTACAATGTGAGTTCCTTTTATTATCTAATCTAAGTAACAATGTAATTAAGAAATGTCTAATGAAATGATAGGATAATAAATCTGCTGTGTTCTTGATAAATGATGAAATTATACATAGTATATACACATTAATTGTCCAGGCATGTAGGTAGGCTGACATGTCCTTTGTGATACATATACTGCCAAGTCAGCAACTCACTGAAGGATTCCGCTCAATGTTATAATTGCCAAGTAGGCAAAATGGATGCTTCAATACATGTACAGTATGATTATTTGACAGATGGTTTTCACATTTAGTTAGTTACCTGGTAAGCAGCTGGAACATCAGAATTATTCACAATTTTAAAAGTTCTTGTAACTTGTTTCTCCAATTCTACAACACTAAAGTCCAGTAACTGACTGTCAAACACCACTTCAGGGCCTAAATTGGAAAAAATAAACAATTCTCACCAATTGAAAATAAAATTTAAATTACAATTAAAAGTATTACCATATTACCATATTAAACTTAAAATAAATACCCACAAACCGAGAGGATGCACCTTAACCTTTCAATTTTGTTTGGGAAACAATTCCCTGTACCGGTGTACCCTTGTCTGTGCTGACACACTAAGTCATCTATCCTCTTGACATATCAACCATCATCTCTACAAGTCAGGAATTAGATAGACTTGCTATAAGTCCACTCACAAGACACCGCACACGAGGCAAAATAAAAGCAAAGCAAGTGCAAAGCGCTTGCAAAGAGCATCGAAGGAGCAAGCGAGCCTCTTGCAACTGGCTCCACTCGCTTTTAATATGCCTCATGTCTTAATTATGAGTTGGCTTGTAGCAAGTCGAGACTGTATTACAGTGTACCCCTGCCTGTGCCAACACACTAGCTAGTCATCTATCCTCTTAACATATTAGCCATTATCTCTACAAGTCAGGTAAATGTACAGTGTACCTTAAATTGACTTACCCTTGCCTGTGCCAGCACACTTTATCACTGAGCAATGTGAAGCTCCCAAGGCCACCACTTCAAAGTACTCAATATAATGCAGATTTGCTGTGCTGGGACTGAAGGAAACCTGTAAAGGATTTTTTAAAGAAATCAGACAAAACTAAACTTCTTACAAGAAATATCAAAATTAATTTCTCTAATCCAAGTACCATATCCAGAGATTTTTTGGGCATACTGTTTTCAGTATGGCGTGAGGCGAGCATCTAGGGGTCCAGAAAGTTTGAAATTTAGAACCTCTAAAATGCAATTTCCTGCATTTTCAGACAGAAAAGTGTCTACCAACTGTTTCCAAATGTCATCCTCAAACTTATCAGGCCCTAGAAACAACGATTGCATAAGTCTGTCAAGAGAAGCTTTTGTTAAAGAATTTTATTTTTGTAATAATCACACCTGTTATTTCTGAAATTCATAATTCATCTTGCTAAATTTGGGCACCCTGCATCCATCATTCTGATTTAAATAATAAGCAGTACTGTAAAAATGATCTATCACACAATCAATTTTTAGCTGTAATATTGGTACAAACCTTTAAACGTGCTGTACTCTCAGGAGCCACTACTCCATGGTACTGAGAACATGAAAAAGCTGTGTGAATGCTGGTAGCAGAGGATGGTTGCAGAACTTGGTACGGTGCATTGACCTGGATAGAATGAGAAGATACAAGAACCAGTTACAAGCCTTGTCATCTCTTCTGACAATTGCACTGACAGTATATCATCCCACACTAAAACAGAAGCAAAAGGGTAGTTCAGAATCAACTTCTACAACTTTTATACATAGCTGCTGAAAACAGCAAGTGAGATACTGACAGATTTACAACGTCATGCCAGCTAGCCTGTGAACAAAACAAATCATTTATATATCAATTAAATCCGCAGAAAGTACATAGTTTCTTAGTTATTACACTATTATTATTAGCAGTATTATTATTTAATGTTATTATTGTAATTATGACTATTACAAGTGGAACTACTTTGAAAATATCCCAAGCTATTATACTTCAGAAATCTTTATTAATTGGTAATTTGGAATATTTTCGGAAACACTTGATAAATACTTTTTAACATATTTGGAAATTTTAAAAAGAATCAGAAAACTTTCAGAGAATCTTCAGAAATCTTTGGTAAATGAATTTTCAGAATATTTTCAGAAATGCTCAAAAAGTGCTAGAAAAAGTATTTAAATTGGAAATTTTGGAAAAAATTTGGAAAGTCTTCGGAAAATCTTCAGACATTTGTTTTGATCTACCTGAAATTACCCTAAAACAAACTTTGTGACATGATTTTCCTCATGATGATATAATTTGCCAGAGTATTAATGCCTATAAAGTCGGCTCATCAAGATATTTCGAGTACAAATTATTTATTTTATTATAATGCTCTTTTTATTAATTAATGATTATTATGATATTTTTGAAAATTATAATAATTAGTGTCATTACAAAAAAAATAATAATAATATTTATTATTATTATTATTATTATATTATTATTATTATTATTATTATTACTAATTATTATTATCATTATTATTATTACCATTACTAAGTTAATAATGTACAAAACTCATACAACTTACTGGTGACAGGTTATGTAGCTCAATCCATTTCTCTGCAGCTGTTTGCACTGGCACATCACCAAAGTTCACTACAACTTCATCACTCTTTTCCACAATTGCTGATTGTCTCTTGCCTAGTGTACTGACCACAAGGTGTGGGAATTTACCTTCAAAATAAATAATTAAATTTTATATAAATTATATGCATAGTTTCTTTGTAACTATAATTAGCCTTTAGTTAATAAGTAGTTCAATATATTGCTAATGGTTGGATTTTTATAAAATCAAAGAGGTCATGATCAACAAATTTCAAAATGTAAATCTTACATTTTCTAATTCTAAAATGCTAAAAACGTCTCATGATAAGGTGGGATACATACTTGTATTGTATTAATTATAAAATATGCTATATATTAATATATATTAATAATAAATATGTAACTTACAATCTATGATACAGATAACTTCAGTTGGTACAATTAAATACTCAGTTCCATCCAATTAAACCGTGTTAAAACTAATATTGATCTGTCAAGTGCTGCAACACAAAGAATTAATTATAAGATGTTGGAACTCACCAATGCCCTCAACCTTAATAGATTCTTCTGAATGGTTCTTGGAACCACTTCCATATCTACACACTGCAACTTCCACATATGCAAGAGCTGCCTGTAGAAATAACTGAGTGTTAACTAGAGTTTTTATACAAAAGATGTACATCATCTAATACTTACTGAGTATCACTTAATTTCACAAGGTATAATAACTATAACAAATGCTACAATCTGATTTGCTCCACAACTCATATAGCAATTATATTAAACTGCTTCTGAGTGACACTTAATAATAATAAATAATAATTTGTATTACTCTTACATAATGTCTAACATATAAAAAATATTCTAAAGCACTTCAATACAATAATAATAAATAATCAATACTAATTACAAACTACATAATTATACTAATTATCATATAAAATGGTAAAACTTGTATTAAAGTTATAAAAAACAAATGTTTTCAACCATAGAGGTATTACCTGAAGAACGTTTGTTTTTATAACTTTAATACAAGTTTTACCATTTTATATGATATTTTTTACCTGGCAAAATATGTCAAAATATATGTATCTATATACTAATTATAATAAGACTAGTAGAATGCTCGTAAATCCAAAATATAGGTTTTAAGCTGTGTTTTGAAAGAATCGATTGAGTGCAGCATCTCAGGCTGGATGGCAGTGCATTCCATATATTGTAGGTCCTGCAAGAGCAAATTAATGCTCGCTCGCCAAAATTCTCGCATTTACCTTCAGAATAACAAGAAAATTGCTATTGTCTGATCTAAGGTTATATGTAGTAGTAATGTAGGCTTAACAAATCAGCATATCTGTTCAGTGACCATATCATTGGGAAAACGTATCAGATAGTATTTGATCATCAGGTAGTATTTGAATTCTTGAGATACTACAAGAAATACTAAATGATACTAGCAACACTTGAGGCAAAATACAAAATTATATGTCAATTATTAAATTAGCTACACAAGAAAACACTTGCATTAATTAGTGTATGTATATGTTGCTATTACAGACTGCTTCTATGCTAAAAGCTATTATATATAATTATTAAATATATTTGATACTTTAATTTGATGGTTGAATACCGCACTGTAAACGATGAATCAAATTCATACAATCATGCAGACTACACTGATTTGGAAGATACTAAAACTTGTCAACGAATTATTACTTTCTGGTTCTAATAAACAAGTGATCTGAATTTGAATTTTTCACTATCAACATGTAGCAATTATAGTTTTCTTTGAATTTGCAAATTTGTAAATTCAAAGAAAACTATAATTGTTTCATAATTTTTAGTTGGGAAAAGTACATAATGCTGTGGAAAGTAATTGTCATGATCATGCACACACCTACTGATATATATATATATATATATATACCTGAGCTAGGGGACTGTCTGATGTCATGGGGCATTTAAGTGAAAGATTATTGCATTCACTGTACATATAACTGTGGTCTGACTCACATCTTTCTTACTTATTTTTTCTCAAACATGCAGCCTAAAATATACAAGAAAGTACTTATTTATGGTATAATATTTGTACTTACTTTGGGGTTGAACGTTGCTTTTATATTACATGAGGTGTTTGGTGAAAGTGTACCACTTGCAGGCACAATTGCAAATGGTTCTGATATCTGCCAGTGAAATGACGTCACTAGTTCACTGATTGGGGAACACACAGAAAAATAAAAATTATTAACAATATTTATTGTTAAATAATATAATACCACACTACTGTGCCATATTGATCAGCACTGAGTGAAATATTAATAATCAGATTATTTACACAAGTTGTTCAAGCAACAATGATTTAAGAATAGTAATATAATTATTATAAATATAGAATTAGGTTCTATTTCTTGTCTAATTTCTTATCTATTTGTTGTCTAATTGTTCTCGTTCTATATATCTGGGTGGCACTTTAATTTGGAGCCCAGCTCTGTAGTGCTTGCTTCGCCATTAATTATAATTGTTTTTATTTTATTGTACTGTTATTAAGGCGGAAGTTGAATAAAAAAATAAAAGAAAAAAAAAGAATCAATTTTGCAGAAAATATGTTACATGCCTGCTATGTGGAGAGTTATTTTGCATGTAAGTAAGTACTACCAAAGTTTGGGAGTGTTCATTACTGATCATGCATGGGGGGGGCAGGAAAAGAAAGTGGGGGAAGTCTGAAATTTTTGGAGGTATATGGGTCGCTTTGGAATTTCATAAATGAGTAGGGGAGGCTTTTAAATATTAAGTAAGAGTGATGAGGGGGGGCATTGAAAAAAATTGATTTCATCAAGGGAGGGCATCTGCAAAAATTCAAACCCAATTTAATTTCTCCTCCCACCCTCCCTGCATGATATATAATGAACACTCAGGTCTAGCTGAAAACTACCTAATTATTAATATAAATTATTTATAGTGATATAGTATGAACATTTAATGTCAATAGATAAACAGTTTTTCAAGTTTTCCTTTTTCTTCTACAGCTATGCTTTGAATTCTTTAAATTGACCTCTGAAGATACAAGTATGTAATTAAACATTAAACACCTCATTTTTGCTCCCACTTATTCTAAAAGTTGTTTCAATGCTGATTTTCTTTGCAAGAATTTGGATTAGAGGAAAAGTAATAATTAAAAATATTTTGACATTCATTTGTTCTCTTCTTCTTGCATGTTGTGACTTCTTTTATTGGGATTTACAAAATTGCAAAAATTAAATGACTTGCTTTCTGCAATATTTATTTGTGAAATGTCGGAAACTCAAAATCGCAAACTTTTTAATAACTAAAAGCTAAATTATAAGATTTGGGATACTGTTTTCAGAATTTGATAAATCACGGAAGATATTGGTCTTTACAAAGTTCAACAACTTTTTTAAGGAAGTCGCCAAATTCAAAGACATGATTTATAAATCGTGAGGTTAACTTCATGCAAGACTAGCTAGCTGCCATTTTTTATTCTCAATCTTGGGTTATCATATCATATGTGCATCATGTGCCAAATCTGTGCACTGGACATGTCTCAAGATTCACAAAAACAGCAAAGCAATTAACCACAATTTACCTGGTGTTAGTCAGCTCAAATGTAAGTTCCACACTGTCCTTGACAGCACACATTGCAAAGTTGAGTGAGTCAGGAAATGTTAAGCAATGCTTTGGAAGAACTGCTTGCATAGGTACTGAAAATGATCCATCCTTGAAGAAAATTTCAAATTTAGTACTTATTTTTATTGAAGGTTACTGTCAGTGGTAATAATATTTACTAATTATAGTTCTTCTACAAAATTCCTCCTCTCCACCCTGTCCTTCCTTATCTGCCTAGTCTTCCCTGACCCTAGGTACCCCTCTCCCTTTCTTCCCCTTTTCTTTACCACTCTCTATTTTTCTCCCCTTTCTTACCTCCCCATTTCTGCCCCCTTCCCTAGCCCTTTCCTCTCTTTCTTCTTTTCTACCCCTCTCCCTTTCTGTCCCCTTTCCTACATGTACACTTACCCATTTCTTTCTCTTTTCTTACCACTCTCCATGTCTCCCCTTTCTTTCCCTCTTCTTTCATACTCCTTGCAATTTCTTTCTCTTCCCTATCTTTCTCCCTCTGTCTCCCCTTACCCAACCCTATCTCCCCTTTGTTACCCCTTTCCCTTTCTATCCTGCTAGCAAGCCCTCTCCCTTTGTCTCTCCTTCCCTACCCTTGTACTATATATTGTATCCCTTTCCCTACACCTCACCCTTTGCCTCCCTTACCCCTCTATCAGTGTCTTGCCTTCCATATATCCATTCATGTCTCTCCTTCATCTGTCTCCCCTTCCCTAAGTCTCTACCACTTTCCTTTCCCTACCCATCTCCCTTCCTCCCTTTCCTACCCCTCTCTCTTCCCAACCCCTCTCCCTTCTCTACCCCTCTCCCTTCCTAACCCCTCTCCCTTCCCTACCCCTCACCTTTCCTTTCCCCTTCCCTTTACCTTTATCTATCTGCCCAGTTTGGTTCATTGCCATTTGCCCCTCTGTTTGAACTGTCTGCATGCTCCTACCTTTACCCCTCACTCTCCACCTCCCCTTTCTACCCCCTCCTCTTACCTTCCAATTAGTTTGACCTATCATTATACTGATTAATAATTATATTTTGTTCCTTTCCAAGCAGGAAGCTAAAAATTAGATTGAAGCTGATACAAAATATGTTATATTACTTATCAAGAATCACGAGTCAACAAGAAAAATGATGTGTACAGATAACTCACATTGGTTTCAAAGTCAATGTGATCTTCATATTGTCCCTGTGAAGAAAGCAAATCAAATTAGTCCTGGATCTCTTACTGTGATGGCAACAACTGTAAATAACTGCCAACGAAAGCTGACCCTATCAGTAATTAAAATCTGTTTTCACCAGAATGGATGCAAAAGCTGAATACTGAATTATAAATATTTGCCAGCACCCAACATTTCTCTTACTGGTTCTAGAATTTGAAACATTATGATCAGTAAGAAAAATGAGAAAAAGAACAGTGAAATATTGGCTGTTACTATAATTATTATAAGTTATAAATTTTGACATCAAACAATTAACACTATCCTTTGTTTTAATTATATTTTAACTGAGAAAAGTAATTACAGTAATTACAATAAGTGAACGGAAAAATAAAATAAATAATTACATCGAGTAAATTGTGTACAAATTTCAGTGACATTGAAATTGTAGTAGATTGGTGAATTACATTAAATTAGTAATGTACATGATATCCCACAAGGAAGGTCAGCATGGTATAGTCAGAAAAACTGATTTTTCACAATGTCACAATATCACATGACCTTTGGGGGGGGGGGGGGGGGGGGGGGGGGGGGGGCCCGCGCCGGGGGGGCGGAGGCGGAGGGGAGGAAGCG
>JANVCJ010071159.1:0-12526 GCA_026413505.1 Epizoanthus ramosus
AATATTTTTTGGCAAAATGACTGTAGTTTCATTTTTATATCTTTTCCGGTTTAAAAATGTTGAAAAAAATGGGCGTGGGGGGGCCGTAGACCCCCCCCCCCCCCCGGCCCAGATAGGGTTAATGTAATCAAAAGGTGCCTTGTCTGTACTGTTCTAGCAAATTGTTTCTCTAAATAAATGGAAAATACAAGAAACATTCTAAGAAACACGTCACTTGAATCATTTCTAGACCAAACATTCCCAGCACATTACAACCATTTGTATGGGGCAACACTTGCGTGAGAAGCCAATTGAGCGTCTATATATACTCATCAAAAATCGCAACCAATTTGGCTAGTAGCTTTCACATGGCTAATGTATATGTATCTTTACTCATATACTTATCTTCACTCTACATGGAAGTTTAGGAGTGTAAGGAAAAAAAAGCTGGATAAATGATAGAGAAATCACAGTTCTTTTGCTCTAGTGTTGTAATTCGTACCCTGATACCCATGGTGCACTTACAAGTGTGAACCTGTCTATTAAATGTCTTCTATGATTTATTATTAATTACAAATACAAACATGGATATGAAAGGGGCACACACAGAAAGAAACTGAAAAACAAAAATCCAGAGTTAACAGCTGATAGATCTAGAAGACGTTTATATAATAGAAGCATCAGTTTGAATTAAGAATGTTTGTTATTTTTTCCTTGAAGGATGATTTGCAAAGGAGTTTGTATTCATCAATGATAGAATTCCAAGTTTTTATCTCAAGTATAATTTCTCACCTCACCCTTATCATATAAGCCTCTGGCTTTGGTTTGTCTAACTATTGTGTAACAACCTGTAGTTGAATCAAAATAAAATTGTTTTCCATAGATTCTAGTAGAAGGCAATAAATTGTTACATTGTACTGCTGCCTGCTGTCAGCCACACTCCTTCAGAAAAGTTTGCCCAGTGCTGGTACTCGCAGGCACAATTATCTTGAAGATGGTAGTTAACTGAAATTTATGATGCACCATGTGAAATTTAGAGCTCTTTGCAATCTACATCTGCAGAACATTTGACGGACCTAGCTTAGATATTATGTTTCTAACAACAACTTGGGTTCATTTAATAGCGGTGTATATATATATACTAAAATCTGAAAGGGAAGAAACAGACTTGACTTGAAAATTCTCAAAAATTGGAGCTGCATGAATTATTTATCTGATACAAACATGTGACAAGGTGCCCCAGTGACCCACCCTGTCATTACAATGTTCAGCATTTCTGTGAGGTAAGATATCCTGCCATCAGCAAAATTATATGTGTTTAGTGGATGTTCACTTATTAATTAAGTTCATCATTATTAAGAGGTAATAGGCTACTTTTTATATGTTGTAATAATCACTATGAAATGTTGAACATGATTAACCATTTTACTAAAGGAGAAGTAGAACATTTGTGACAAATCGTCTTCAGTAATCATTATTTACATTAAATTATATATTGAACAAGAGATCGTTACACTACCTCTTCTCCCACTGTAGCCTATTTTGCAACTTCAGTGGCAGTTTGTATCACATTTGAGCAACACTGTTAAATCACTGGAGTCAAACCTAAAATTAAATGCCAAAATAATAGTTGAGTATAAAAAAGCTTGAAGTGTAACAATATTCACAGGTGACTCTCTAGTGTTTGCATGTAGTTTATAGTTCTGGATTTTATTTGTGAATACAATGCCAAATTACATAAATTTGCCTTCAAGATTCTATGGAAAATATATAGTGAACTTTAATGATTGATCTTTCAGAACAAGGTGAGCAGGTTTAACTGTGGCTTAGTACATGTACATGTATAACTTCCTGTGACATTTAGTTGCTAAAGGTGTCAAGGGATAAAATCCAGGATATTTCCGCAGTTGTTTTGACTTTGGATTTTCTATTGTTACGATTATAAATGAACTTACCATTTTCTATGGTGTTGCCTTGCCTTGTTTTTGGCTAGTACTGCCCGAGTCTTGTCTACTACTCCCCCAATGTATAGGAAAATGTTGGATATCAAATAGCACTAAGAATGGGCTGGATCACTGGCAGAGGACTTGGCAGGAAGAACCAAGGTTAGTGTGAAACTGATATTACTGTCAACTAACACAAAATTATGTACATTAAGTATAGTTAACTAAATGTAGTGAGTTGCAGTGCTGTGAATATCCATGTGAGATCCTTGTCGGCATTATTGGCCCTTATAGAAAGGAACTGTGCCCACATGGAGAGAGAGAGAGAAAAAAAAGTCTACCCCTGTGGGATTTGAACCCATGACCTCCAGGACAAATCATTGTTGCTGCTATGACTGAATTACAAAGTCAGATGGGAGCTGGTCGTTGATAATTGGCCATAATAAAAAACATGGCGACTGGTACATTTACCCATAATTCATAGCGCACGAAACCCTAAAAATGCTCATAAAAATGCACTGAAATGTCCTAAAGACTTTGAAACAAAACTAGCATTCTCAATATTTTTAGTACAAGAACGAATTTCACAAAAATATATGGCTTTCTATGTGCCTATTCGTTGTATTAGGTTTCGCAGCGTATTGTGGTTAAATGTACAGCCACCATCTTTTTTATTATGGTCAATTAAGATGGTGTGTTCATGTGTATGGCTGTGCAACTTGCCACATTTAGTTAACTCAATTTTAACCTAATAGTGCCAAGTGACCAAACCTTACTAGTTATAATACCCCCTCACTGACAGAGTGTGCAGTTGACTCCTGCATGATTACTCGGACCTTCAAGGGAAGTGGAAAAACATTTGAGTTATCATGAGTGTGAGTTATCAAATGCAGTATCAGATTACCCAAAAGTTAGGGGTAAAGTGGTGATTTATTTCGTGAATGTATAAATTATATTCAATAACTTTCTGCTCTGTTTAAACAGCAGGCAATTTTATTAGTTTAGAATGTTTCTCCTACTTTGCAACCTTTAACTTACACATTCAATTAGGTAAAAATGATAAATAAGGGAGGTTAGGACACATGCCCCAGACAAGCACCCACGGTTTTCACCAGACGTAGCCATCAGCACATGGTACATGTATCTGATCCCTAGCCTCCCTTTTTGACCACTTGTTTCCATTTACATGTATGTTTATTCACCACAGTTAGATATAAATTAATTATAACTACAGGGTTCCCGCGGATCCTTGAAAAGCCTTAAAAAGTCTTTTTTTTAATTTTGTATTTTCAAGGCCTTGAAAAGGTCTTAAATACAGAAAAAATGTTTCTCAAGGTCTTAAAAAGTCTTAAATGTATGTTCAAGTGAAACGTTTTTTTCTACTATGTAAATTTTGAAATTTTTGTAGCAAATTCTTGATCGTATATATAGGTTTATGATCGTGAAATTTTCGTTCACCACTGCAATGCCCATGATCGAATTGTACTGCGGATATTGTGTCATGAGGTCATGTGAGCTGGATTGACCTGAAAATTGTATGCATCGCCGGGATGAACAAATGATTTAGTTTAATTTTAATTATTTAATTTTACATTTCATGCATTAATTTTCAACAAAAGATTTTGAGAATGATTAGGTCTTAAATTTTCCAAGCTTGGGCCTTGAATAGTCTTAAAAAGGTCTTAAATTTGCTGAGTGGTCAGGTGCAGGAACCCTGGTCTAAACCTGGGGTTTATTTTTTGGGTTTTTCGAGCCTAATGGGATTTTTAGAGAAAAAGGAGATTTTTAGAAATTAACGAGCTTTGTCATAATTATTAAGATTAAAAACTTCCGACCAACAACGTGTGAACATTAGCCGAATTTAAGACGTTCTGAAGCTTGTAACCCGACCCACTACAAAAAAGTCATATTTTTTTGGTGTCGCTTTTTATAATTCAAAAATGTTTGCCGAGAGTGCCATTGATGCAGCTCCTCAAAGCCCTGCCCCGCCCCTACACTGTAGTTTCAGCAACATTCCGGTGGCGGGCTTGAAGCTGAAAAATGCCCAGGAACGCCCCTGCATTGTGTTCCCAATAAACAAGAGATCTTTTGGTGATGAGGGCCTAGTCTACCATACCATTATATGATATATCCATACAATTCCAGCTAATTCCGCTTCAGGAAACCAAAAATTAAATACGCTATAAATTTCAAAAGAAAATTTTAAAGACATTTGGAGATATTTTTAGATGTGAGATAAAATTGAGATTTTTAGAGCTTTATTGAAGATTTATCCGGATATTGGGGAGATTTTTAGGCCAATTTTTTCGAAGTTTTGTAGCTAGGCCAGTGCCTACGGCATCGCCAACAGTCTTAGAAGCGTTCTATTCAGGTTACTGCTGTAGCCGCGCTGGTACTGTAGCCTTGTCGAATCGGTGTAATGCCGATCGTTGATATTTTAAAACTAGGATTTTCATTTTTCTGCTGAGCAAAATATTATCTCTCCCAAAGTACGGTGTCATGTATGTTTGTTTCGTATTTTAAACGTTGTTTTTTTCGTATTTGGTATTTTGTTTTTTGGACTGAAAAGAGCTTGTACACGCCATCCATGTTTAACAATTTCTGAGTTTAGCTGCATATATAATTATAGATGTCCTTATCACGAGAAGCCGAGAGATCGAGAGAGACCATAATCTGTTTTTCTGGCTGTAATATTTCACTAAAGCGATATTTATTATCTAAATGCATCGATGTCAGTTTGTACTGCCCCCCCCCCCCAGAAAGGTACGGTTTTGTCAACCCCCAAACGAGGCTTTATTGCTTTATTCGTACCCAGTCTTTCTCCAACGCGGCATTTTTGAATTTTTAGCGTTGCATGCACAACAAACATTCAAATATTCATATTCATTGGCATTGTTTGATCTGTTTGCTGTTTTGGATGCTTGCTTGGAAGATCTGAGAACAGCTAACTAGCAGACATTTAATATATAGAGAGCATCAAATTAATCCAGAATCAGACAAGAAACAACAAAACTCTCGTTGCAACATGGGGGAGGAACTCAAGATGGCGGACTGTGTTGTGGAATTTGACCATCACGGGTTCGCTGTGTTTAGACCTCTGAGCGACTTTGCAGAGGACGACTATAGAGTTCATACTCACAAGTAAGTGGATTTAGGGCTCCTAGAAGTTATGTTTATTAATAAAACAAAGCAGGAATTGTTCTAAGGCTAAAGACAAAAGAACAGCTGATTCAACTGACAACTGGGCTGCCACTCATTGGATTTGAGCGATTGACTCAACAGATCGAGTGAAGTCAAATTATAATTTTGGAGAAACTTCAAAGCTGCATGATCTAGTGTTCCTTTATACATTATTAGTACTTTTTTGAACTAGTAGACATATTAGTAGTATTGCTTGTATTTGTAAATCTACTGTATGTATGGATAATTCAAATTATAACAAATCAACACAAAGCCAAAGGTCAAAGTGCTGTTGTTGTGAAACATCCAAGATGGCAGCATCTCGATTTGTCGAGATGAGAGAATTATACTAGTTTATTCACTGTAGTCAAAGAAGTCAAGTATAAAAATCATATTCAGAAAATTTGTGTTGATTTATTATAAAACAGTTATAAAATTTGATTCTACATTTTTTCTATGAGCAGCTAGTGGTCGCTAGCCCACTAGGCAAAGCAAAGTGCATTGATCATGATCATGGACTGACAGTTCATAGAAAATGCCATGTCATCAAATAACTATTAAATATAATAATTATAATAATCATAAACTACAAGAAGAACTTAGCCATGATATTGTAAATGTATGTACCAGTTTTTGAAGTAGATAGTGAGTATCATATATAAAGACTAGCTGAGTGTCTAATATGCTCACTAAATGATTGGTCAATTTACAAGAGACCTAAAATTACTTTTACTGAAATGTAAAGTCTTCGATTTGGCTTAACTTGTTTCTTGGGTATATGTTTGTCAAGGGCTTGTTTTAATCATGAGGTAAAGAAGGACCAGTTTTCATTCACGGTACATTCCTTTAGGGATTTCGCGTTAAGATCTTGAGTGATACAGTCTAATTCTTCTTCAAGTGAAGCAACAGGCGTATAACTCTTTAGTGAGACCATATGTCAAATACGCCTCCACAGCATGGAACCCCCATGAAAAACAGCTGTACAGCGCAGTGCCTTGCGGTTCGTCTGTGCAGATTACTATAGCTATTCCTCTGTAACAGCTGTGAGAGAATCCCTTGCATGGGACACACTCGAAGTGAAAAGGCATGTGAATGCTGCTACTCTTATGTACAAAGGTTTCAATAACCTAGTTAACTTACTTTTTCCAAATACTGTACATTATGCTGACAATAGAACCCGCAGCAACCACCCTTTCAAGCTTAGGTATATTTCTGTGCACACGAACAAATGCCTATAAGTATTCTTTTTCCCAGAACAATCCCAATATGGAACAGTCTCTCACTTAACTCTGTAAATGCAACCAGTCCAGAATCCTTCCAAAAACTAGCGCTACCCGAAATCAGATCACTCCTGGATTAAATATGTATATAATATTTATTGTTATTATTATTATTATTATTTTATATATTTTCTGGCTCCCACCACAAACCACTGACCATTTTAACATCCTGTATCTATAGTCAAACGACTCAAAGGATTATTAATGATGAGATGAGATGTAAAGAAAGTAGGTGGCAAAAATAATTACTTAAAGTTCCCAGTTGTTTTGTCAGCTACAGGCTGCTATATGGACTAACCTGTACATGAACATTGAGTTTACTGAGATGTGTTGAGCAGTTCCAATATTTTGCAGGAAGTACAACAAGAAAGAATCTGAGAAGATCGGTAAACGCTGGCATAAAATACTGGACAATTGGAACCAAAATCAGTTCATGTCTCCACAACAGGTATATAATATTTTAAATAATTAATATAGAAGATAATTTTGACAGCAGCTTCATTTCTTGTTGATTAGTCATTCTCAACTCATGGCTGAATTGCCTCAGATAAGCCCCTTTAACCTCCTCTTTATAATGGAAGTAACAGGAAATAGGGGTGGGTCGTGTAGCCGTTAGTTCTCTATTGCAGTATTAGGGGCCAGAGATGCTAAAAGTTTGCCTCAGTTGAGATATAATTAATTAATAACGGACTCAGATTTCAGGAAAAGTTATTGGAGAGAATCCAGATTTTCAAATATTTCTAGGGGAGCATACTCCTGACTCTCTATAAGTAGCCTGACTTGTTAAGTTTTGGGCACAAAGAAACCAAAAACAGAGCCTGTGAGGGAAGCAAAAAGAGGGCTGGTCACTAGCATTAACCCAGGATTAAAATTTTAACTTGCAATTTTGTTTACTGCTTTAATAGACTGTTCTGTGCTGTCATATCAAGGTTATTATTATAAATGTACTAACTGGTTTCTGAGGAATGTTTCAGTTAATTAACAGTTTATAAGCACCAGATTATGTTGAGCAACTGCGCCTTGATCATACATGTATGTATGTATATAATATGTATCCTGAACCATTATATTGTGTTGTATCTGCATACAGCTGCGCCAGTCCATAAAGCAAGGTTTGCCAAGCACACTCAGAGGACAGCTGTGGAATTTACTTCTTGGTACCCAAGCCCTCAGAAGCAACTCTGCTTTTAAATACAAGGTTCAGTCTGCTTGCATTAATGTAAAATACCATTGATATATTTCTGACATTAGGCCCTACCTGATAATAGATAAGTAATCAGCCCAGTAAAGTTCTGTCATTTTCAGGATAAAAATCCACGGTATAATACCATAAATAAATCAGGGGGCCCATGATCATGGAAAAGACATGGAAAGGCATATGATTGTGTATACATGTATAAGATTCGTGAATAGAACTTGCACAGTTAATGATTATATCAGACAGGTTCTTGTGAGTCAGTACATGTAGGAGATGGATGCGATGGTCTATAGCACTTGATTACTGTGTAAAGCCTGTATACATGTATACTGGGTCTACCCAAAGGTTGAGGGTTTGAGCCTTACAACTGTCACATCACATAATTAAATGAATTGATAGGCTTGACATTTATGCTTAAATGAAGTACTTCAAACTCTCCACCCAGATGTATTTATAATTATTAGGTTCCTGGTAATTTTTTGTTGCGGGGGAGAGGGGAACCGTATCCAAAACTTACTGTACAACCAATTTTTATGATTTAACCAATTTTTATGATTTAACTAATATTTATGATTTAGGCTTGTGTCAGTGAAATTCGTCAGCTGCTGGTTGATTTGGGTGTCAGTGAATTTGGAGGACAGAACTGTATTGCCAGGCTGGGGAAGATTATTGGTAGGTGTATGAAATCTGCAAGATTGAGAGCCATTTAAGCTTATATCGTGAACCTAATGCCACCACTGTCTTTGCTAAGAGCCAGCATTCTTAAACCTGAAAACAAACCCAGCTAGATGCCTCCTACATGTATCATTGTTTGTGCTCTGCTTAACTCACTCCTCACTGGCCTCCACCATCTTTCCACCAGTCCTGTAGCTAAGTACCTCTCACCTATACACTTTCACCCAACCAGCCTCCGTCATTGTCCCCCAGCCAACCAACCTCCGTCCTACACTGCATTTACCCAGCCAACCCACTCTTATCCTCAGCTAACCCTGGCTAATAGCTTCACTTATCAAACAACCCTTCCCTGCTACATGTTTCCCAGCGAATCCATAACTTTTCCATACTTGTTCTCTCAGCTGACCTAACCCATCCCCTACTTACACATACACCATCATCTCCTAGCCAACCAGCCTAGCTTCACCCTATGTGTTCTCCCAACTAACCTGGCAAACCCCTTCACCCTCTGCTGTTTTAACTGACTTGCATTAATTGGCCCTTACATCTTTCTTCTGTAAAACAACCCAACCATGGGCCCCAGCATGTTATCAAGGTATAAAGTAATCTACATGCATGTATACCATGCCGGTCTCCAGGTTATTCTCACTCGATCTGCCATCCAACCCTACCTCTCCCTTCACATGTTGTCAAGCTATTTCTAAAACCATGCCAGCTTTCACTATCCTCATCCATCCAACCAACCAAACCGTACCCAAACTAACCTTTCTGCTTCATAATTATCATATTCTCAATCCTAACCAACCAACCTCCCTACCTATGTGTAGTGTATATTAATTTATCTAACTAGAGGATTGTTAGTTATTCTTGAATATTAGGTTTAAGAATAACTTTAATTTGTATTCACTCAGGTACTTTGGATTGTAGCGATGATAGTACTGCAATAGAGTTGCCTCATCTGTTTTGTTCAACAAGAAGCTCCAGAATGTTTCAGGCAAAAACAAAACAGGAAATTGCCGTATATCGGCAGATAATGTTGGATGTAGGTGAGTACATTAATGGGGCACTGAAGTACAAGAAAAGTTTGTTGCTAAGGAACACCAAATTTTCATCAAGTTATGCATTTATTAGTACTTATATGTCAGGAGATTATAATAGGTTTGTATACAAATACATGTACATCTTAGGAGGTTTGTGGAAATATTAAAATTAATGTTTTTGCTGGCCAGAAAATTTATTAGACTAGTATCTAGCTGTCAAGAGTTGATGACAAATCAGTATCATTGTGATGTCGCAAAAGTATAAAACTGAAAGTAACTTGTGCAGTCATTACAGGTAGATTTTCAGGAATTTTATTCCACAGACTTTTTTAGACATATTGTCTGCAAAAACATGTGGAAAGATATTTAAAAAATGTGTTATTAATGATTATTTATGAATTGAACAAAACTGTGTACATATGATCACTGCTTCTGATGTTTTCTTCTATTAAATAGTTCATTCTAAGAAAAGTGTATTTTATACTGTTGTTCGCTTCTGGAAGTTTATTTATGATTTCACATTACATTAGAAGGGGTAATATTATAGAGTGACCAGATTTTGAAGTTTGAAAAATATGCAATTGTGCAGACACAATGTTTAAATTAAATGTTACAACATTTGTGGACATTATGTGATGTCATTATTTCATAATTATATAATTATGTGATATTAATATGTGAAGTAGTACAACTATGACCCACAATTCTTGGATCCAGATCGATCATTCCCAACACACCAGATGTTCATGGAGGGAAGCACTGCAGGCAAGGAAGGAAGAGCTGCATTGTTTCGTGTGCTGGCTGTGTATGCAAAGTACAATGCTGATGTTTCATACTGTCAAGGTATGGTATATGCTGATTGCCCCTTTAACTGATTGGTATATCTAGAGTGTTTTCATGTGACGTCATCAGAACCCTAAAATCTAAACTACAATACCTGTAAAGCTGTTCTTTTAAAAAGCTTCAGGTATCAGCATCAAAAGCATTCTTTGAAAGTTTAATGTCGATACAATGATTTACTTTTGAGTTGCAGTATTTTGAATTTTATGACACTCTGACTCGGCATATTTCCTAAATTTCATAAAAATCCATATATTGGGGTAAATCAGAACGATTTTCTGCCTTGATGAACTTCTAAAAGTCGCAACTGAAGGTTTTTAAGTGCATCCAATCCTTCTCATTGGAAGAAAACAGCTTTATTTGCAGAGTACATTTTTGTCAGCCATCTTGGTGTACCACTTTGGTACACCAAGATGGCCGTCACATACTAATTACAGTAAATGTTTCGAATATTATTTGTCTGATAGCTCAGTTACGGAGTAACCAATTGCTCCAAAATTTCGGACATTTGTATATGTTTGCCTGCTCTGTACAAAACATTAAAAATATTGTTCTAATGTTAGTTTTTTCTCAGACACCTTTTTTTTGTGAGAACCACCTATTGATTCCTTGAGCACGTGTCCTTATATTTTATAGGTTAAATCAGTGCCCATAGACAGAAATTCTTTTGATTAGAAATTAGTGTCTGTATGTGTTCCGCACGATAGCGAGTGATAAATAGAGGAGCTTACATGGCTGTGCGAAGATACGGCTTCGAGTGTCAAATGTAGTAATACACGAGCGAGCATAGCGAACGAGTTTGTTGGAAAATTCGACACGAGAAGATGAAAGCTGTATCTTCAAACAACCGTGTAAGTTTCTTTTTATCCGCATATGAAAATCCATAAGAAAAAACGAACTTCAGCTGACTTTGTTCAAAAAATGGAGGAGGGAGGGTTACGGGTTATTTCGACCTCAGAAAAGGGGTCAATAAAGTAAACTATGCCGTCCAGAGACTTTCTAACGTATTTATTTCCAGACACGGAACCGCCGCAGTTCAAGTGTCCAGCAGACATGCTTGTGGAGTGTGACAGCCAGTCATGCGCAGTAACTTGGGATCGACCTGTTGCAGTTGATAACTCGGGCAAACAACCCACAATATATTGCAATATTAGGAATGGTTCTCGATTCCCTATTGGTCAATATCATGTCACGTGTACGGCCATGGACCAAAGTGGCAACAGGGCAGACTGCAAGTTCACGATAGCTGTAAAAGGTACATATTCACATTTAAACAGCGCTTTATAAGTATTAAATTATTACTATTATTATTACGCTCACTGAGTACGTCTGGCTACAGAAAGGAGCTATTTCACGGCTGTTTAATGTAAGGCCGAAGCTTTTGCGATGCTCGAAATTTGCCACAAATCAAAGAAAATCTAAAAATAATAGGTTACTGTGGTAGGAAAACATTTTAAAACAAATTATGATAAGCCATAAAGGGGCGTGGATGGGTAGAATTGAGGGAGATTAAAACGGATTACAACTTTTCCAATTGTATTTCATTTCGCTCCAGGCTAAACCGAAAAAAGTATAACCCATTCGCTGTCAAGATTGTGTTTCTTGTTTTTAGCAATTTATTCTTTTCACATAATTCAGATAATTTGTAACGCTCGAATGGGAATTCCATTTTCCATAACACATTCAGCAAAGGGGCGCGGAGGATCTGGGGACAAGGCAGGGGGGAAGGACGCGTTATTTGGACCCCACGTGACTACTTCGACATTAATGTAGTTCGCACATTAGCAAATAATTTTCATGACACCTGTTGTCGGTTAATTAACTGTTTCCATGGCAACAATTGTTTCAAAATGAGGTCTCACATTTCGGTCGGAACTATTTTCAACTTTCAATTTTTAGTAGTTTTTTTTTGCCTGAGAATTTTAAGCAAAATAACTACAAACAACTGGACTGTTTAACAGGAAAATGGTAACAAAATAAATGTTAAAAAATATATAGGACTTATGTGGAAGAGGCCACATTGTTCTGTTTATTTATCAAAATTTTGTGGATCGTTTATATCTCAAAGAAAAATGATTATCTCATTATACATACAACATAGCATCTTTAGACAGCGCTACCCAAAGTAATCATGCGTGAAAGATCAAGAGAGGAAAAGCGCGCGCTGACGTGAAAAGCGCATAGAAAAGACATCTTGGAGGAGGAGAATCGGGGTAGTGGACGGCCTGTGATCGGCAATCCATTGTTTGACCCATTCCGCCCACTTTGAAGATTTGCAGAAGAACACACACTTGACTGACGTGTGTTTACGACCCGCCGTCGCTTTTCCCCTCACCTTGATCTCCCAGGCGTTCTTCTGGCGAGATCATCAATCTTTTCGCATCACTCAAT
>JANVCJ010071170.1:0-12526 GCA_026413505.1 Epizoanthus ramosus
GATATTCAAAATAATAATGACTTTTTTCTTGTAACAGATCTTAACGCAAATCATTGCAGAGTAAAGGATATGTCGTAATTAAGTTTGTATCTGAGATGCTTCTCAACTGTTTCATTATTTAGCGAGATATTTAGGTTTTAGTCGCGTTACCTGCTGAGAAATAAGACATTTTGTATGGAAACATCGTCACCTCCGAAACCCGCTCAGGGTAACAGTTTTCTAAAAAGAAAGGATTTATGCGTAGCGTGGCTAATATGTTTGTAAAGACATAACGAAGTAATAATAAACAAAATATATTAAAACTTTGAAACTTGAAACTTTCAGAGTTCCAAAAAAACAAAATATAATAGACATAACGATGTATAAACAAAATATATAACTCTGCTAAACTCAGCATAAGGCATAAAACGCCATAACGGTTAAACGTGGAATGTTCCAACATACGTTATTATCACTACTATGCTAGTGATAAATTTAAGTTAGGAGGACTTATACCTGTAAGCTGCCCTTGACAGACCTGGCACCTAAGAATAGTGGTCAGTACCTTGGCAGCCATTGGCACTGAGGGCAAAACAGCCTAATTATAATAATCAACTTTCTTATAAGATAACCTAAATAACCTAAATAATATTGTATAATTATTTATTTATCTATGTTATGCTCATTTGATCATAGTTTACATGTTAATTTGCGCAATACAAGTATTAAATATTATTATTATTATTTTATTAATGCATGCTGCTATATTGTACACATGAAGGGTCAAATCTCCCCATAAGGTTTCCTTTGTTCCTTCCAAAGTGCATCGCGATATTGAGCCACAGACATTGCTTCCGGAGCGTCAATACGCAAAAGTTCCTTTCATACAAGAGATCGTTTTCCTCGTGGGTTTGTTTCCTTTTCCCTGGGACTTGTTTGCTCTTTACCACATCTCTCGTACTTTGAAAGGCTCGGCCTTTTTCTTCATGTTTTTTCTGTTCATATTCAAAATATAAACTTGCCGAGGAAACTATTGAGCATCTCACGTGCAAGATCCTTCAGAGCTTCCTTTACAAACGAAGTCGCCAGATATTGGTCTTAAGCTGGGTGTTTTCATTTTCTTGATCTTCTATAAACTCAAGATCACGTGAAAGTAACAAAACGTCTAATTGCCCTGTTTCACTATGACGTCATAGTTTCTTTACATTTTACAAACTCAAGAAAAATACGCAAGGACTGGATTTTTGGCCTTTAAAACGGAGAAATCCCTTTTTGTATACATTTTAGCTAATTTTCAATATGAATTTTGTGAAGCCGCCTTTGAATTTGTGCTTACAAAATCCGTGTTACTGTTGCATTGTGGGCTTAAAGTGGGGGAAATCAAAATGTAAACAAACCACATTTCAGGCCGGTTCAAACACCAACGAAGCTGTGAAACAAGTTTGTTGCTACATTTCACAGTTAGTATGATAATACAAGTGAAATGTAAAATAAAGTTGATCGATTTAAACCTTTATTGACAAAATGAATCACTTTTTGTTCATTACATTGAAGGTACATATGATAGTGAAATAGGGCAATTTACGGCGATCCGGTCCTAAAATGGTATAATTATATAAGTTCCAATATTAAAGATGTAATTTCAAAATCCGGTAATGTTTTAAGTTTGATTTTAAAATTGTTCAACACAAGTTCTATATACATGTATATATCAATATCAGCGCTTTTTTGGCTGTTTTCATTGCTACAATTACAAAATTTCCTGTCAGTCTATTTTTGTATAATACATAATGATATAAATCCTGAATAGCAAGAAGGTACATACTGATACGAGGCACTTTTTGTACTCAGTGACATTCAACCGAGTAGTCTAAAAATTTCGATCCAAATCCATAGTAATCCCATTCACTGACTTTTTAAACAACAATCAATCCTTTTAGAAATTAAACTAAGCTGGAAATATCACAAACATGAAGAACATTCTATGAATGAAAGCGTTCTATTGCTGTTTGTACAAGTTGTGAGTGCATGTGTGGGGGGTGAATTCTCAGAACAAATAGGATTTCCACTAACGGAAGTCAGAACAAAAGGACTGCTGCAGTAATTACGAAAATAAGCAACAAAAAAACAAATAAACAAGCTGCTGCTAATTAAAGTGTGACAGTATATTTTCTTGCTCTATGAACGTTACGTGACAGATCGAAATTCTTTTAACTTTTTGTGCGGTGTCACAGTCACTGAACTATTTCGTTTTCTAATGCCCTCTATTATTCACGAATTATGAAATTACTTTTAGCATGAAACTGCATGTCTTGTGTGATTGTGATCTTTTTCATATATATCGCATATATGATATCTTTATATTATTGCTACAATTTGTGACATTTGTTATTGGCAATCCCTCAATACTATATAACACTAACAGTGATTTCTTCAGTCAGTATTTCGCATGAAACAGTCTCAAATTTTGTTATGTTTCTTAAACTTACGTGGCAGACTGATGAAACAATCACTAGCCAAAAAACACTGCAAGTGTTTATGCCCGGAAAAGTTGTTGATAACATTTTTATGTTCAATTGTTAAAATCTCGACTGGAAGATTAGTTAGAATTTTTTATTGCACTGAGAATGTTTTAAACTACTATTGCCGACCCTGGTCGATGCCAATTTTGGTGATTTTTCGGGGGAGGAGGAAGGAGAGAGAAGAATGAAATTTGTTTTGCAACTTTTGTAATTGTAGAGATGTCTCTTATGCTCAAGATTATTTTTACGTTTGGTATTGTACGACATTGTATGCTATCTTATTTTCACGTGTTTCAGTTTAAAAATATGAAGTTTAAAACAGTTTAAAACTTGTTTATAGTTATACGTACCACGATCATTTGTCTATTTTATATCAGTAGTAAGTGTTATTTTGTCTTGGTTTCTATTATAAATAATTGCACTACAAGTGACAAATCAGTTCAAATGAGAGCAGTGACTCAGTTAGTAAACCAAAGTTATACATTCTGTCTAGGGCTTCAGTGTCATTCAGTGCATTAACCCAGTTGGCTGAAGAAAATTTTGTTGATAATGATGATGGTGCTTTAATAGTATAGTAACTCCCCTTGGCGTGTTTTCAGTAACTATTTACAACGGTTTACGAACACTTAAGTTTCAGCTTAACTATGTGCATGTATATGTTTGAGACCTCGATAGCTGGCTGAAACACAACATAGGAAAGACGTCACGCTCAAACCGTGGGAGGGAGTCGAGCGGTTACCGGGATAGATTGTAAACATACCCCCAGTCGGACGACAGGACGATAGTTTTGCAATCAAAATTATTTTATCGGAATCGCAATTTCATAGACCAACATAGAATTTAAGGTAGTCATATATAGTAAAATTCAAAGACTTACGGAAATTGAACAAAATTCAAGGTTGATTTCTCTAGAGATCAGTTTAATTTTCTGTACCTTTAATATTAATTAGATAACTTCGAAATAAGTTGTACCGGGAAACTATGGCTAGCGAATCTTTGTCACGTCCGTCACACATAATAAACACAAATTAACACTAACACACTATCTGAACAAACGTTACAACAGCTTGTAGGAATTTATGGAACCTGCGTTAGCTAAAATATGTAAAAAATCTCCGTGCTAGTAAGTGGCGTTACTATACAAAGTAAATATAGTTACACAAACCTTGTATTGTGTATAAATTCTTTTGCATAAACCTAACTGGTGCCTCAATAAACTTAGGCAAATACAATAGAATTGCGAGTGACGGTCTTTCGTCTTTCTCCTGTGGAGTTATTTTAACATAACTGGCTGCTGATCTGAAAACTGTTTTTGACTTATATTTTTGTCAACATTTCAGTTTAAATATTTCATTTGGAAGTACTTTGTTAACACGAGAGAAATGGTTTTTCAGTCACCTTCCAAATAGCAAATAAGCAATCAGTTTATGATACCGCAACATCACGGTCATCCTCGGAGAGCCAGGAGCAGATCGTCGGGCGGGCGGAAAAGTGAGGCGCGAAAGAGAGGGGTTTCTGCCCCTGGGGGTGGGTCTCCGAGGATGCATCACGGTTAAAATGCTCTGTTCTTATCTAATTGTAACAAGAACCATTGAATTTTGCTGCGTAACGAATAAAAAGCAAAAGAAACAAGAAAATATCAGTTTAGTGAGTTTCTAATCCGTCATTTCCTGTTCTTCAGACTCACAGTTAGCACGTCTGTGGCCTTGTTTATCACCAAGGTTGTTTTACTGTTTTCTTCATTCTGACGAAATAAAAAATAACTATAATCTGATTTTAGGTCTTACAACTTAACTGAAGTCTATTAATACAATGTTTTGCAAAGAAATACCGTCATTTTAATTATTTTACTAACCCTAAAGTTATGAGTTATGGAAACAGGAGAGTAGGAGGAAAACCGTAAGATTAAGAACGTTCAGTTTCAAAGTATCAAAGGTTACACTTCCAGGGTCTACATATCCAGCAAATCATCACAGTAGCTCAAAGCATTCCTTATAAAGGTTATCGTTATAGATGAACTCATCAGTTTTTGTCAACAAGACTTCAGCATACATACCGAGCCACTTGGCCCCAATCGATATAATTTGCATAGACCTACCAAACCCCCAGAGTTGTGTGTTTTGAGGTGACCGCCCGCCATTGTTTCATTGTAGTTTGTTTGACGTATGCAGCAGTATTGATGAGCTCTAGGATTTTCTGATCAAACAAACCTGAAGCTGTTATTAACCTCTGCAATAAAGTAATTGGGTCTAGTAACAAACAGACAGCGGTGCTCGCAGGACCCTCGTATGTCCAGTTCCGATATTGTTTTGTCACAGTCGGACGTGATCTGAATTCTGAACGTTAGGACACTATGACATTTTGCGCACTATCCTCGTCTTACGTTTGGCTGTACAGGCCTGTTAAATGTGGTATTCAAGTCTGCGTAGGTTTAAAAAGAGAAGGTATGTTTACTATATAGTGGTGTAGAATACAGTTGTAAAGATAGGTACAATGGATACACAATATATAGCACTGCTGGTATACTGAAATATGTTTCAGCGTTGTTTGCTTGCCAGTGGCGCCACAACTCTCATCTTAATCTCCGTAAACCATGAATACCTGGCTTAGAAATGTTTCTCATTATAAAATGTGAAAAGAATGATTGAGTGACTCGTTGATAAAAAAAAACGTTTACAGTAAACACGTATTGGATTTCGAAACTATAAATTGATAAACCAATTTTCAGTTCCTCCCTTAATCCCACGGGTTTTGTTTTTAAAACAGGTACTTTATATAATATATAATTTATATGAATTCCGCCCTTTAGTTTACATACATGTATCGATTTAGGCTTTAGCTGAAGGTACTCGATATCCGATTGTTGTGTAATAAATCCACACGTAAGTTTCAATTCTCGTTTTGAATGCAAATTATTTTGTTTTGCATTCGTTTGGCATATCATTTTCCAAGATTAGCTGGCTGCTAGTAAAAGTAAAAGTAGAAGCTTTGCCCTGAGGAATTCAAGAAACTAAAATTAAATATACTGAACATTTAGGCATTTTCCAATGTGCTGTCATTTGTTTTGCAATATGCGATACATGTATTAATTCTGCTGGAAAACAGAAATTATACCACACGGAGAATATAATATATACCGGCACTCATCAAGATATTGCATAAGCTTTCATACTTAGTTTTTTCCTCTACCTGTTCCGAATTCAGTACACGACTGTTAACTGTACCATTCTACTGAATTGACTGATCAAGAGCTTTCACGTCACAATTTGAAAGTTAGGGTGACATCAGTTTCGCTCAGTTTTATTTAAATGTTTTGAAATTACTTTTTGGTACTCAGAGTTATTTTAAAAGATCTCTAATGATTTATTTACCTCGAGACAAGCTTAGCAACTAATTCAAATTCTATAATTATGGAGCAGCTGCTTGTGCTAAACTCGTTTGTTTTTTATGCTCTGTTCTTTTCTTGTGATATCCAATATGGCGCAACTATAACTTGACTAGAGCGACTACAAGCTTGTAACCCCCTCCCCCTTAGTTTTTTAATAGTTTCTCTTATCCTCCCTCCCCTCCCACACAGACCCTTATTCTCACCAGTCTATATATCGCTAGGAATGCATCTGTGTACGTGACTGATGCTCTGCCTCCAAAGCAAAAAAGAAATGAATTATAATTACTATAATACACAGTACTACAAATCATTTATGTTAGCAGTTGGTGGCCTCTTTAATTATGTGCTGCATTTTAAATTGTTTTTTTCGAAATAAAATTCAGTTACTAAAAATAACTACTTATGAATTGAGAAAGACTTCCATCTGAAGAAGCATTTTCATTTCTATCAAGAAACTCTAAAAGATGTATTAGATTATGGCTAGAAAATTTAATCATGAATTGCGATTTATAAATGATTCTGCTTTCGATAGCATTTTAGTTGTTATCTCGCAAAGTCCTTGTATAAATAGTCTGCTGCCAATTGTTCATCAACACTGTTAATTATTCCAATAATCAAAATGTTCTTTTGAAAAACACTTTAAAAGTCAGGCTGTCTCTTGCCAGTTTGTGATATTTTTGTGTATTTTGCAGCAATTTCGGTAAGGTTTCCCGATATGAAAGCGTAACGAGCAATATTCATACATATTTTGACATTTAGATCCGAACTCAAGTTAGGAAACTCGCCTCAAGACTTTGTGAAATAAATGAAATTTGGTAATGTATTTACAAGTATTTAATTTACACTAAAAACGTTCGTCTCAATGAAATATCGTTTTCAGCTCGGGAATGAAATTTATATGGCACGAGTTAGTGATCCCGAAAATTTAAAGTCTCGAAAACTAGAAAACGGCAACCTGTTATAAACAAAGAAAAATCTGTTAGTTCAGCCATTCCAATTTCTGATCTGCTTGGGATTTGTAATATCCTATGTCTTGATGCGCTAATAGCTATTTTTATTTTTGCTTTGTGAAAATGTCACGGTTTAATTATATTTATATTTCTTCGCTATATGAGAAAACTTGAAACGAAAATCTAATTACGATATGTGAGATTTGCCTCACGAAATCAACGATAAAGCGACAAACACGAATGTTCGAATAATGGAGGGTGTATCTGTTCGATTATACGCAAGAAGACGATAATTACTGAAAGAAAAATCCTTAAATGATCCGGCGACCAAAGTCTAGTTTACTACAGTAAATGTTAGGTGAAAAATAATCATTAGAAATACAATGCTCGTGCGAACTAATAGAGATGCCGCACATAGCACGACTAATCAAATATTGATGATTCGGCAATATATATTTTCTTTATTTTTAGAAAACACGACCAAAAAGTACCTGGAAATTTTGTTCTCGGACTAAAGTAGTGGGATTGAGAAAACAAATAGTGAAGCCAGTAATTTGTAAAAACATGAAGAGAGTAGATCTATGACGAATCTCTGTTAGTTTTTGGATCTGTTTGGGGAAAGTTTGTTTTTGTTTGGGTCGTGGGTTGTGTGTGCAACAGGTGTGTTCGGATAATTACCGTATGCAAAGTTGTGAAACTCTCAAGAAAGCAGCTCAATTCACATTCATTATTCTTTTCTGTAGCTCCTCTCTGATTGGAGAAATCTTTCTGTTCTATGTGAAGTCTAAAAACGTAACAAGTCTTATATTGAGACAACAAAGAACTCCGGAATAGTCAGATAGTTGAAAATTTTTCAGTCTTTGTCTTCCATCTCCAAAATAGGAAATAGATTTCAAGAAAGTCAACTTTGTACAACAAACGACGTTCATTTGGATAAGCAAGAAACAATATTATTGTACAGTTCATGAGCGAATCGACGAAACATTGCACAAAATGCGCAAAGCAGTTCCGAAAGGAAAGAAGTTTCGAAAGATGACAAAGCTGCGATTGTATACGTGCCGTCTCGCAGGTTTGTTGTATTATAGTTTGTAGGATTAATATTCATTGTTATAGAACCTTTGACATTAGAATTTGGCAAAATACTCCGTTTGGTCATAATTGTTATGTAAAGGTAATGTCACACATATATTAGTGTTGTTTGAAAATACTCAGTTCTATCTTGTTTGTCTCCAGTTCCTCTAAGAAACAAGAGAAAAGTATTGACTAAAACTAAATATTAGCAAAATTGCAGTGTTTCTGCTGGAAGGCATGTTCATGATGATACTTAGCTTCGAGACAGTTGAGACTTAGTATGCAGTAAGCATGTATAAATTAATTGTAAATCTTGATTTAGAATCCTCATAGTTCGATCGTTTATTTTTAGCTTCATCGGAGCTTCATTCAGCGAGTTATATCGTATAGTGTTTTGACTGGGTATGTTTTCATTTAATGACCCTGAGGACAAGTTACAATTCAGGGGTATGTCTAGCTTAAATACACGTACCTGGCCACAACTTTATCGTACATTACCATACCTATCAGAAAGCCAAACTTAGCTATCAGATAATCAGAGAGTTTTAGCCCAAGTTTTCAGTACCTGCTAACATGTAATCCCAACGAACACAGTCACGTAAAGTTAGTTTCCTATATTAGATGTTAGCCTCTAAATTATATCGTAGCCGTGTTTGGTACAGTAACATTAAGTTGGTCTAAGCCCTTTAGATAACAACTTTATGTTCAACGTTAACATGTATTTGCCAAACGAGTATTGAATACACAGCTTTGGGATCTTGCATGGCGAAGGGGAAGTAAATAAGTCTGTATCCAAACCGTCATGCATTATATTTACTATGCTATAAACTTTAAAACATAACCTAGATCGTTGAATGTGAAAACAGTTTCTAAGTATTGTTTATCATTTAATTTTGAGTTAGCGATTCTGTTACAATTCTGGATTTGGCCCGCAATATTCGCACGCTTGGCGTAATTACGAATGGCAAACGTGACTGATGCTTTAGTATCGACTCTTGAGATCAGTGATTTCATCAGTGACGCTGATATCGAAGTGGTCCGGTGAAGATCGTGCGATAATCGTATCGTTTGTTGTACTTGTTATCTATGTTCTGCTATATACAGCAGTTTCATTCAAGAAACGTGTACATCTGAGAAGACACAACCGTGTTTTCCATCGAGTTATGGTAAACGGCTTTCAACCAATCAGTGTGCGCGTTATATCTAGTTTATTTTATAATTAGGAAATAGAAAATATTTCCGTGTTTTACATCGAGTTATGGTAACACGAGTGCTAGTTTGCGAGAACAAGAAATAGTTGGGGTATCACGAGCCGAAGTCGAGTGTTTCCACAGCTATTTCGCGTTCCTACAAACTTGCACGAGTGTTACCATAATTAAACCGACTTTCAACCAATCAGCGCACTTTATACCTAGTTTCTTTTTATAAAAATGTGGTCGCACAGAGAAAGGTTGGAAAATAGAGACAGGCGCTTTGGTACACGGGATATTGGGTGCAAATGGGCCGGCGAGTTTGCTAAATAATGCAACGCGCTATGAAACTACGGACATGGAAGTCAATTTCGACAGAGGAGACAGGCCCTTCCAATTGGAATAAGCAACAGCAAAAGTGCAATATCCAACCTGCAAAGCACCACGTGATCCGCTATTCTTCCCTTATTTATCAAATATATCATATGCAATTATCAACAAAATCTAACAAGGTGATAACTAGCATCTGTTACTCCCGAACAGACAAAGGAAATTACACATTGTTATTGAAAAATAACTCCCATAATTCATTTTGGGCTTGGTGTTGAGCTCTCTCTATTCCCTGTTATACATGTATAGCTGTTTTAGAAACGATTGTCTAGAGCATTCAGTTAGCATTCGTGCATTGTGCATCGTGCATGTGCACTCGTGCATGGCGAAAGAAATTGCGGTTGTTCTTCCTGATCTTCCAAGTCCTTTTTTTTAAAAAAAACTGTATGTTTGAATGTGTTAACTTTCTTGGAATGACTTGTAATTAAAGATAATGCATACCGCGATTAGTTTTGGATCACATGTTTATCGCACGATGATATAGAAAATCCAACTATTTATCGCGCGATAATATGAAACTGAGTCTACATGCTCTAATACATTGTTGTGAACTTCCAGATTCGGATCAAAGCGATCCTTTGCGTGATAACGAGGCTAACCAAGCGTACAATCGCATTTTACCTAATGGAGGTAAACACAGTTTTATTGCTCCGGAGATCCCCCTGCGCCGGAGCAAGAGTTCGGAGACACTTCTTGATCAAGCAAGTCATCAACACCATAAGAGAACAGAAACTATGAGAACAGCAGGCACTTCCACAGATGATCTGCTGCCTTCAACAGTAGAAAAATCCACATCGACCTCTGATTTAGACTATTGTACGCAATCACTTGTGGAACACGACACTTCAAACGAATCCTCGGAGTCGGACAGTTTGAAGTGGAGCGAGACAGAATATCATGGCAACCAAGATAATTTAACTGACGTTACCAAGGTTCAAGCTTTGCAGAAACAATTGCAGTCTTTGCATAGTCAGAGTATGAACGACCGACGGAAATACAGTACAACTCGACGGTATTGGACGGACCCGTTGTTAATAAACGGTGGAAATAGTGCGACGGCGATACAGAGAGCTTCAAGTTCACCAAGTCTTCTTGGTAAGTGTGAAAATAAAAATGTAGCAGTGCTATGTGATAACAGTGACAGTGGCAGTAACAGTAACAGTAACAGTGACAGTGGCAGTAACAGTGACAGTAACACTGACAGTAGCAGTGGCAGTGACAGTAGCAGTGGCCGTAACAGTGGCCGTAACAGTGGCAGTGGCAGTAACAGTAACAGTAACAGTAACAGTAACAGTAACAATAACAGCAACAGTGGCAGTGACAGTGACAATGAAGTAACAGTGACTGTGGTAGTGTCTGTGACAGTAACAGTGCCAGTGAAGTAACAGTGGCAGTAACAGTGACAGTGACAATGGCAGTGGCAGTGACAGTGACAGTAACAGTAACAGTGATAGTTACAGTTACAGTGACAGTAACAGTAACAGTGCCAGTGCCAGTGAAGTACAGTGGCAGTGCCAGTGGCAGTGCCAGTGACAGTGACTGTGGTAGTGTCTGTGACAGTAGCAGTTGCAGTGACAGTAACAGTGCCAGTCGGAAGTACAGTGGCAGTGCCAGTGGCAGTGTCAGTGACAGTGGTAGTGACAGTGACTGTGGTAGTGTCTGTGACAGTAGCAGTTGCAGTGACAGTAACTGTGACCGCTATGATAATGATTGTGATAGTTTATTATATTCATGAGGATTTGATGTGATGCGTTTATTTGCATCGTTGTTCATTAGATGTTTGAAGAAATGCTTATTTTGGAGTGAAGCTTGTTGTTGGGAATTTTTATTGGTCAGTGTTTAATAAATTCAGGACGGACAGCTGATGGCGTTGTCTCATTGCAGATAAATAGAGGATCTTACATGGCTGTGCGAATATACGGCTTTTATCTTCGAGTGTCGAATGTAGTATTAAACACACGAGTACGGTGAGCGCAGCGAACGAGTGTGTTGCAAAATTCGACACGAGAAGATAAAAGCCATCCATCTAAGTTTCTTTTTATCATATGAAAATCCATAAGAGAAAACGAACTTCTGAACCTTCTGAGCCAGCGAAAAAAACTTCAGCTGACTTTGTTCAATAAAATTTCCACAATGGCCAAGCCACTGGATTTTTGGCATTTATCAAACTTTTCACAGTAATAACCGACATAAACAGTATATATATATAATGACTTACCTGTGGTCAGGCCTCAGCAGTGAAGTATTTTCTTGTTTCAACTGCATATGTATCTGTGCTTGGTCCATTAGTAATTAAGTAAAATGTACTGTCACTGCGAAGTTCCTTTCTTCTACAACGTTTATATATCTTCGGCACGAGAATTCCAGCAGTTCGCGGGCAAAGAGAATCCGACAGGTTTGTCGAACGACTAGAGCATTGTTTGCTCACTTCCAAGCCGAAAATCCTTGGGAATTGAAGGATTCCTCTGGTTCTGTTTCTGTGTTTACAATTTTCCAATGCAATGTTCCTTTGTCAAACGATTTCTTCGTTTGAAATATCCTCTTGTTTGAGCTTAATACTCTTCACTGACAACAACTCTGATTGTCGACGTCTCTGGTCGCCTCTTGCTTGTCATTACATGTTCAAAGTTCTCTCTCGTCACACTAAGCTAGATTCGAACAACTGTTTAAAACTCTTGTTGGTTTAAAGTTTGATTCTGGTTGGAATTATGGCAGTTTTTCAAACTGCTTCCTAACTACTGAGTACTGGCCGAGCGAATACAAAGACGTCGTTCAATTATTTCCCGCGCGCGGGAAACTAACAACCGGAGTGCAGTCACAAACGTGCAGTGGCGGGCGTCGATCGTTGTCTATCAGCGAATGGAAACGCTTTGAGAACCGAACAGAAACGTGTATTTTCGATAGACCACGGTAAATTTCTACTAATTAAGAAATGGAAATCATTTCCGTGTTTTCCATCTAGTTTGTATGTAACTCGAGTGCAAGTTTGGGAGAACAAGAAATAGCTAGCAGTTGTTGGACGGTGGCTGTGACCCC
>JANVCJ010071181.1:0-21017 GCA_026413505.1 Epizoanthus ramosus
CCACACACACACACTGACACAATATGGGATCTCATGGGGACGAGGCTGATGTCAGCTGGTGAGACCCCATGGATCCTATGTGATGTGATTTCCTTATCTGGAGCTTCCTCTCCTGTTATATTACTTCCGGACTTTACTGATAAAATCCTCCTTGTTCAACTGTAGCTATTCAATATGTTGAGCAAAATCTGTTATGTATTCAAATTACCTACTAGTACCAGGTACAAAAAATATCCAATTTTCCAGTGCCAAGATTCACAAATGGAAATATGTGCAAGTAGTGCTTGAAATCCTGCTGTATAAATGGTGAAAAGAAACTGACACTTGTCGGTAATTTTTTTTGGCTCTTTGGGCATGTTTCCTGCTGCACGACAGACCCAACTTTTTTTTGGAAAATGAAAAAAAAACTTTCTCTATCATACTTCAAGCTAGTATAGTACCTCAAAATCCACAAACTGCCCCTAAACTGCTTCCTTTGTTGCTCCAACGTTTATACCAGGAAGGGCTCTACTTCCACAAATGATTTTGGTTCTCCGTCGCATGTTTTTTAATACTCCATTTTACATTGGAGACTGACTTCCAGGTCATCTCCGCAGTAGGAATTTTCACAAACCTCTTGAAACGAAGATCCTTTTGCTGTAAACTCTAAAATGGGCGAAAGGTGGTTCTTTCCCTTTCGGACTCTTCAGTGCTATCAGACCATAAGTGTCAGATCTGGAAGAAATTCCCTCCATAATCTTCCACATGGTCAGAAAACTGAATACTTGGAAGTCACACCATGCTTGCACCCAGGCCCCTTTTCTAACCTATTTTTCTTACCAGACCGACCCATCATCACAAGTCAGGTGGAGGCGGGAAACGGAACATTTTATGGGGATGGCTAGATTGCGAAAGTAGACGCCTTTTGTCACGCTGCCCCAAGACGAAAGAAACTGACGAAAAGAAGAGTAAGTGTGTGCGTGTGTGTGTGTGTGTGTGTGTGTGTGTGTGTGTGAGTGTGTGAGTGTGTGCGAGTGTGTGTGTGTGGGTACGTGCGTGTGTCCGTGCGCGCGCGTGTGTGTATGCGTACGTGTGTGTTTGTGTGTGTGTGTGTGTGTGTGCGTGCGTGCGTGCGTGCGTGCGTGCGTGCGTGCGTGTGTACGTGCGCGGGCAATAATTTGCACTTTCTCGTATGCACCGATTCTGAGTATAGCATGCAAGGGAGACTGCCATGCCATTCGGAGAAATGATGAAACCGTGTTGTGCTAAATGCTAAATCTTTATTAGCGTAAATTGTGATAAATCATTACATGTTGTGTTTTAATCAGTATAAAAATAGGTGCCTACATTTTTGCCTTATCACAAATTGCCTACATAACCATCACAAATACCAATATAAAAATATTCTAGATGCTCTTAATACGAAGTTCGGCCAGCTGAACTCCAATAGAACAATTCATTGTGTCAATTAGTTGGGGAAAAAGAAAGTTTAAGGTAGTAGCTGCCACTTCAAAACTGTAATACATTAGTCTTATGGCAAATATTCTCAACCAATGTAAAACAAGTCGTTACCATGACCAATCTAGAAATTTAAATCTAAGTTACGATTCATCATCGTCATCGTCTAATGAGGTGGAGGAGTGGGTTCGGACTCCGGTGCTGATGCCTCGTCTATAATCACTCTGTGTAGAAAGGACAAATAATAGTTAGTTGATAGAAGGAATGTCGTGTGGTCAGCCACAGTCAGTTGCGCAAGAATTTTTCCTTCCATTGAATAACTAGTAAACAAATAAATTGGTTTAGATGAGGCTGCTGTTCGTTTGCGTTTGAAACAAATTTATCTAAAGAGAAAAAAATGCACTGCTTTGGAGTGAAAT
Organism: Epizoanthus ramosus; assembly: GCA_026413505.1. NCBI lineage: Eukaryota > Metazoa > Cnidaria > Anthozoa > Zoantharia > Epizoanthidae > Epizoanthus > Epizoanthus ramosus. The sequence goes on from JANVCJ010071181.1 coordinate 1,857, forward strand.
AAAAATGCACCTAATAACTTAATCGCTCCGTTTGTGATTTCTTGCCAAGTCAGTGAGTTAGTGAGTCAGTTAGGGTTAGAGTCGGGTCGGGTCGGGTCGGGTCGGTCGGTCGGTCAAGATGTGCTAATTAGTTTCGTAAAGTGAGCAAGTCTGCCTCTGGCACAACATCTCTCCTTTGTGGAATATCTGGAAACTAGATTTTAGCTTAGTATATTATCCACGTTAAATAAAGTTATTGTATTGTATCGTATTCTATTCTATTCTATTGTATCAGACAAACATTAGGTTACCCTTCACACAACAGTCAAAGCGTGTATCTATCAAATCTTTACTGTCGTAATGATTTCCCTAAAATAGGGTAGATATAACACGTGTTCTGATTGGATAACAGATGGCGAAATTAAAATATTATTTTAATATTTTACGTCTTATTTCTATTTTATAAAATCAATATAAAACAGCTGCTCATGTCTATAAAGTGTGGAATAAAGACGCCGAAAATTGTGGAGCACTCGAGAAGCAACAAATCGCCCACTTAGTGTCGTCTTGTGTTCCTCTTAAACGTCTCTCGCGATCTACAACTGCCAGCGTGTTTCTGTCACAGTTTATAGACACTTGTAGCTGTTTAAATTACTCGATTCTAACATGCAGTGAGAGAGCGGGGATCATGCACTACAACAAGAAAAGAACGCTGAAAAGAGATGAACCGAGCAAGCGAGTGACCCTTCAGTGTCTCGGTAAACCAGCAAGAACGTTACGCGAATAAAGAACACGGAAACAACAAGAAGAGAGTTAGTTATGATAAATCAAAAAGAAATGATCAGTTCCAGGTTAGTAAAGAAAATTAATGTGTCAAACAAACGAAACTATTGTTAATCAAATTAAGAATATGAAAATATGCGAGGATTGACGTGTAGGTGCACGTGTACGTATGTGCAGGTGAGCGAGCCCACGGTACGGCCGAATGTGGCACGCGGTGAACTTCAGTCTCGTAGCAATACGTACACGGACTATAGCCGTTTGAAGGTTGGCCTTCCGTTCAATCTTTGGAGGCAGGGCTAGGGCTACGCCTCGACCCCTAGAACAAAACATGCAAGATAGGTCATTATTACATGCATTAACTGCTATACTTATCCCTATATAGGGCATTAGAAACTTGCCATTTTTGAACTGTACTTGCAGACATATTTTCATTAACCATACTCTTGGACATCCCCTATTTTGGTTTAAGTAAGATTTAACCGCTTTAATAACAAATATACGAGAAGATTATAGATTAGTTAAGTAGTTAGTGTTACACACTATAGATTAGTTAAGCAGTTAGTGTTACAGTAGTTAAGTGGTTAGTGTAGTTAGTTAATATATTAGTTAAGAATTCTTCAACTAGTTCAAGAGTCCTTCACTATTACTATACGTTTACAAAGACAAAGAGAGCGATACTTATAGCTATAGTTTCATTAACGAGTGCCAAACCAGACAGAGAACATCAATGTCATAGAAAATAGAGCGAGAGTTAATTGAGGGCTATCGGGACAAAGTAAGTATTTGTCGTCAAAGCTTTGTCTTCTGTTTTGAGAAAACTGAACAATATGGCCACCGGATGAAAGGCACTCCTCACATACCCGAAGGATATACAGTCATTTTCATCAATGGTGACAGACTTCAGTGTTTACTTTTAACTAATCTTAAAGACAACAAAGAAACCGGCAACAACAATATTAAGAACAGAGGCACTGATCTCGATGGTGACTTCTGACCATGAAGCGTTTGGAAGTGATTATTTCAAGTTTCTTGTTTCGAGTTCGGGAAGAAGGAACTATGAGTTTAAAACTCCGCTTCAATTGTTTCCGCCGAAGATCAATTAGTCTGCTAATGCAGCAACCCAAAAATGCCATAGTAATGACTAATGTATGTGCTGATACACATCACGAATACGGCTTTCTAGCTCTATGACGAAATAAAATATTAGGCAAATGTTGAAAACAAAAAATAGAACTATTCACTGGATGCAAGAGAAGAACTGTTGCTTAGTTGAGGAAGCTGGGAGCTCGACTAGTTACAGAACAGTCAACTTTCATGAAATTACTGTAATTTGCACGACATGCTTTTATGATTGCTATTGTCAGAAAATTCAGTGATGTGAATAAGAATCATATCACAAATGTCAAATTTATTTGCTTTATTTTAGCAATTAATTTATTACTGCGGCATTATCGTCGAACAATATGGCACCTTGGACGGTTTGAAAGGTCCATAGAAATGTCGTGCCTAAATTTGTTTTAGCAAATTAAGTGCTTTAATAAGGTGCGGAGAGTCGTCGTTACTCGAATATAGATTATGTTTGTTTAAATAAAGGACAATCAGTGTTTACAATATCGCGTTGTGTTTGAAATCTTTTCAGATATAAAAATAATTAATTTGCACGTAATTTGGACAAGCTGAGTGGCAAGGAATGGCAGAAGGAAACTCCAGCTATTCAAATCAACACCACATCAAGGCTAGAAATCACGGAGTTGCGTGGGAGGCGCGGGATCTCTTCTTCAGTGTTTATTATTTATAAACTATTTATACACAACAAAACAATGTAAACATTCTGTCAGCACATATCAAACAAACTATTTTCGTGATTAATTCGAAAGTGAATCCCATTTGGATAACGACTCACAATGACCGATCTTAACTTTAGAATCACATCGCTTCCTTAGACCACTGGAATAGAGTCATAAATGGAATAGATGATCGTAAGTCTTAGCAACATATATGGTACCTAACCGTTCGTTTAGATTACACTTTGTGTGCTTTTGACATGTTAAGAAAAGTTGTCGCTGTCTCTGTCACTCTTTTCGGGTTCCGCTGAATCCGCAATGACTCGGCAATATATGCGTTGTATGTTTGCAAAGACCTCGCTCTGAAGCATAGCAGCCAAGCCTAGATAGAAACACAGCCCTGCTGCATGATTCAACAACCACTGAAGTCTGTCACATTTCAGTCCAACGATCGAGAGACTCTAAAACATGGCAGAATATCTATTAGTCTTATTTCTTCGAGTCCTAGGATATATATTTGAAAGCCAAGGAGAATATTCTGAGACCTGTCGACCGATGGAAGAGCGGCTGCCAGAGCCGACACCACCAGCACTTCCGCCACGCTTGGCTCGCTGCACTGCTTTCTCGGCAGTGTCGGCGCGTTCCTCAGCCGCCTCGAGCTCGTCCAAAGCCCTCTTGTACTTGCTCAGGTTGCTGGCAGCAAGTCCTTCCTGAAGAGAAAAAAAAGAGACGAGTCTCAATTTGTAAAAAAGAAAAAAAGGTCAAAAGTACCTTTCAGCACAAAGTATTTATATACTTAAAGATTTTTTTAATTTATCATTTTTCTTTCACTGGATAAGAAGGAAATGCAAAACAAAAGATCGAAAGTTTCGCATTTACCTCTACTTCCAGTAATCTTTAATCAGTGAGAAAACGTTTTGATTTGGCCTTATATGTAACACATATATCATTTTATATGTTTTAGTTAGCAATAACCATTTGATCGAATTGGATATCTAAAACACAGCAATGTAAAAGGGAAAGACCCTCGCGTCCCTTCTCGTCTTCTCCCTCCTCTCCTGTCCCGTCCCCCCACTGTACTCTGCAGACGTACCGCTTCGTCCAGCTGCACACGCATCTTCTTGATCTTGTTGTTCAGCCTGTCGTTCTGTTCTTGCAGACGCTGGATGTTCTTGGCATCCTCATCTCCCTGGAAGGCGATTTCCTTCAGCCTTCTCTCTGCTTTCTTGGCAGCTTTCTGGAATTCGTTGCTGCGACGAACCTCTGCATCAACATCACGCTCCAAGTCCTTGACCTTCAAGTAATAGTTCGAATTGCTGTTTTACCATACAGTATAAATGAAGGTTATAAAGCATTTGGCTAAAGGGGAGATACAGGGAAAATGCTATCGGTGACAACAAGAAATAAATATTGAAAATAAATTTTGAAACATTACAAATGGATATATTGAAGATTCCTTCACCCCAAAGTTCTTATAAAACACCCAATTCCTTCTCTTTCAGTTTCTCTATAGATTATACTTTTGAAGATGCTAGTGTATACCGAGTTAACCTTGGTAAGGTCATTGTGTTTAGGCCCAAGCAAGAAAGCAATTGATTTGTAAAAACTCCTGGCTGACTGTGGGTCTCTTGTCTCTACGTTCTGGACTACATACCTTGGCTTCTAGCTTCTTGATCTGGTTCTTGAGGGCTTTTCCACCCTGGGCCTCGAGTTCTTCAAGCTTGCCTTCCAGTTCCTTGGCCCTGCGATCAGACAGCAAGCGGTTGCGGTCAGCGGCAGCCGCCTGGTCTTGGGCAGACTGGAGTTCTGCTTGCAGGCGAGCAATCTGTGAAACAGTTAAGGTTATTTCATTAAAAACAATTCAAACAATAATTTCTCTAGTGGTACTTATGCATAGAATTGGGAATACATTTGAAAAATTTGGTAATGAGAGCGATAAGACATTTGAAATAGAAGGTAATAAAACGTTATAAAGGGTAACAAACCTCTGACAGTGCACGCTTGCATTTGTCGTCCGCATTCCTTGCCTCGGTCTCGAAGTCCTCCATTTCCTCCTGTAAACAGAACATGTATTGAAAGTTGATCAAGAACGAGACACTAGTTATTGCAGATCAGTAGACAGAAAGCGGATAAGCAGACAGACAGGCCGACAGACAGACAGACAGACAGACAGACAGACAGAAAGACAGACAGATAGACTGAGACAGACAGACAAACAAACAGACAGACAGACAAACAAACAGGTAGACAGACAGACAGACAGACAGACTGACAAACACTGAACCAACCAAACAAACAGACAGACAGACAGACAGACAGACAAACAACCAACCAACCAACCAACCAACCAACCAACCAACCAACCAACCAACCAAACAGACAAGCAGACAGACAAACAGTCATGAAAGAGACAAGACAAAGACAAGGCAAGACAAAGACAAGGTAAGACAAGACACGACGCGACACGACACGACGCGACACGACACGATGCGACACGACACGGCACACGACAAGAAAAGACACAACACGACAAATAACACATTCAGTGTAACTTTTAAAATAACTTTACGATTCTGAGTAACACTGACCTGCAAGGTATGCACTTGTCCGTCCAGTTTACGCTTGGCTTGAGTGAGACTGTTCACCTGGGCGGTCAGCTCAGCAATACGGTCAGCGGCTTCACCGCGTTCATTTTCTGAAGCCTTGCGAGCACGCTCAGCCTACAGGGGAAGAATTATTCGAAACTTGTGGTCAACATTTTCCTGCTAAACTATAAATTCTAAAAAAATTCCAATTATCTTTACACTATTCTTGAAACAAATGGTGATGTCAGTTTACGGCTGTTACAAGTCAGTCAAAGTCTCTTGGTAGACCCAGGGAAATCCGTCGTGTGCACGAAAGGGCCGACAGATCGCCCTCGAGTTTCTGAGGGTGGGCAAATGTTACTACGGGCTATTTTCTGGTTTTTGTATCACCAGAACCTTTGAATACCAGGTGCGTTTACAACTGTATCAACGCGATAAACTACAAATAGATAGTCAATGAAAGTAATAAACAAGAGAAAACATCGCCCAACTTACAGTACATTCTTTGCCTATATCAGTCAAATACTATAACACGATTTTCAGACAGCATGGCACAAGGTGTAAGCACAATTTATTTACCTGTTCCAAAGCGGTTCTTGTATTCTCCAATTCCGCATTGAGTTCTCCCGCACGTCGCTCGGCTCTGCTAGCACTGTCACGCAATTCGTCACGCGATCTCTGCTCTTCTTCCACCAGCTGTTGCAGCTCCTTCAGTTGTGACTGCAGCTTCTTAACGTTCTTCTGATACTCTCCATTTGCCTAAAATTATAGAATCAGTAAACCGATTAAAGGGGCTATGTCAAGGCTATTTCAAGGAATTTTTGCAATGTACGAAATTCTCCACAATTCAAAGGGAATACAAAAATAGCAGGTTACCATTGTAGAAAAACACAAGAGACATGATCTGATGATGGTAAGTCGTAAAGGAACTGTGTTCCTGACATGACTTTGGAACATGCGCATTACCGTGACATAGCCCCTTTAATGTTTCTCAAACGTTCGCTCGTTTCCCATTGATCTTTGCGAGTATTCGATCTAAAACTTTTCACGCCGTTAAAGCGAGCAGAATAATCTCTTTGCGGGTACAGTAAAAACCCACGTATAAAAACTCTGTTAGGCGAAGGTTGTAGATTTACACCCCCTTTACAAAAGAACGAGTTTTAGTCTAGAATCTGAAACAGGTTCTTATTTTGAGAAATTCAGTCAAACACTGAAATTCAGTGTGTATTCAGAATACACAAATTAAAAAAAACCAGCTCTGCCAGTTTAAATAAAGTGAAGTCAAAACACGAGCTGAATAACCCATTTACCCTGGCCGCGTTCTCCAGCTGCATCTCCAACTCGTTGACCTGGCTCTCGGCCTTCTTCCTCAGCCTCATGTGCTCGTTCTTGGCCTTGGTTTCTGACTCCAGAGTGGCCTGCAGGCTCTCCAGCTGTCGATTGTGGTTCTTCCTGTTATGAGCAACAGTAACTGTATCAGCAAGGTATGGATCGTATCAAGACAAAACAAATTAGGACTGAGGAGGAGGGGGACGGGGTGCGGGAGAGGAGGCAGACGTGAAGACACAGTAAGATCTGGGTCTGTACAAACTTTTATTAGCATTCGGGAATTTTAATTTTCATATAAACAATGCTGGATTCCGGAGTTCTAGATTTCTTTCATTTGAACAAGTTTGCGTCTTTATCTACAACATAACTGAAGTGTTAGAGCAAGTCTAATTCAGATGGGTATTGACAAGCGATTAGAAGATTCAACGTGCCTTGTCGAATCCAGTTCCTCGTCTTTCTCAGCCAGTTTACGGTCGTTGTCTTGTTTCAGCTGCGATGCCTCCAGTTGAAGTTTGACAACCTTTCCTTCCTCGGATTCCAACGCGGCCTCGAGTTCCTCTAGAGCCATCTGAAGCTCGTCACGTTCCATTTCGAGCCTCTTCTTTATTTTCTCCACCTCCACTGATGACCTTCCGCCATCACCGAGCTGTTCAGTCAGGTCAGCAATCTCGCCTGAGGAACAACAACTGGGTGGTAAGTACTGACTAGACAAGATATGAAAGGTTACATGAAGTACATCCAAGGAGACAGTGGAAGACCAGCAGGACAGATCGACAGATAGAAAGAAATTGCTTTACAGAAAGAGACAAAGAGGTCGACTGACAAGAATACAGGCATACAGAGAAAGACAACGACAGAGAAACAGAGAAACACGGAGACAAAAACTGAAACACAGAGATAGACAGAAACAGAAACATAAAGATAGACAGACAGACAGAAACACACAGATAGATAGGTATAGACAGACACGGACACACAAAACACAGAGATGGACAGACAGAAAGCAGAGACAGGCAGATAGAAAACAAAAGACAGAAACTAAGGCAGACTAGTTGAGGGAGAAACCCAGGAAAAATTATAGCGAGAGCCCCCGACACGTTTCGTACCGTGAAGGCTCTTGTTCTCCCTCTTAAGACCCTCGACGGATTCGCCAGACTCTTCAAGGGCGGCCTTCAGCTTGTACACCTACAACAAGGAAAATATTTCATGTAATAAATAAACAGTAACCAAGCAATAAACGACTCTTCTCTGCAAAATATGCTGATAAAACTGTCAAACCTCAGTGGAAGCGTTGCGGGCATCTCTCTGTGAAGCCTCCAGCTCGGCCTGCAGGTCATCAATCCTTCCTTTCCACTCGTTGATTTGCTGGTCAATTTTCTTCTTGTTCTTCTCTAGGTTTGCACGTTCGTTACTGGCCTGCAAGGTGGACATGAATAGACATTTTGTAAAGTTCATCGATATCTGGTTCCTCTTGGAATAGTCAGTAAATGAAACTGATATACTCCCCTTATTTCTTGGATTAATGACATACCTCCCTCCATTGAAACATTCCCCTAGATTAAACTCACTCTCGATTAAGCGACCCTCTATAATGTTAAATCGGAAATAAACGACTCCTCGAATAAAAGCATCCTCGTACATTTGTCTCCCCTCCATGCTAGGAAACGGTAAGCCAAACTCGGTGTTGAGTAAGACACACGACTAGGCCACACCAAAAGACTCCGCACAACAAGACCGACTGTAAAATCCATATCGCTCTGAGGCAACAAGAAGCAATCTTATATCAATCTCATTTTTAACAATTTCCTGGCTGAGTATGCACCCCCATCCCACCCCCTATGTATTTTCTCGATACACACACTCGACGCAACGTAGGGCGACCACCTCTCCGAAGGTCTTTGACCTTCTCTTGGAGCAATTATGGGTATGTTTAGTTAGCGTATCCCCGGGAAACGTGCTTACCTTCTCCAAGTCCAGTATTGCATCCTCCAGCTCGGAATTGAGCCGGTTCTTTGCCTTCTCCGCGTTGCTGGCTCGTACTTGGAACTGGCCGAGGAGTTCTTCTGTCTCTACAAGTTTAGCTGTTAGTTTGCGTCTGTTGAGTAAAATATGCCGGGTGGATAAGTCATACACGAGAGAGTATCAGCTCTCAGCTAGCAGTGCACTTTAACTGCACCTTTCCTAGTTGTTTAGAATCGGCTAATTGTAAACAAAACAGTGCTGCAGGCTTGTGGAAATTATTCTGAAATAATTTAGGAATGTTAAAATAAATGTATATTTTTTAGTTGAAGAAAAGATTCCGGCCGACCACAATGAATTTAGTTTATTTAGATTTTTCATGTTTTAACTTGTGTTTGTTTATAGATTCGTCAAGTTTTGACTTTGCCAGTGCTGTTGGCAGACAATGAGACCAAACGAACGAGCACCGAAGGCGTTAGCTCACGGGATGCACGGCTTCCAGAAAATTACGCAATTCAGGTCTTGCATTTTTGAAGGAATTTTAATGAAAATACAAGATCAAAATTTAACAGGATTTCCCAAAAATCTATAGTTGAAAACATATGCGAACGAGTCATTCACTTTCATGTGCTGCGCTAAAAGTTAAGATCACGAAGTGAATAAGATTCGAGTCCGTTTTTGTATATATAAACGGATCGAGTCATAACGACCATAAATGGATACTGATTGTTTTGTATTTATTTCGATATATTAGTGTTTTTGCGAGAATAGTCGAGAGCAGACATGCGTGAGATTATAGAAAAATGCTATTAACAGGTTGATATATAAGGGACAAAAATTCGGAAATACCATTCACAAACTTACAGTGCCAGTCACGAAAATATGTTCATCAGGGCTTTCAGTTTTAAATCAGAACACACTCTGTGCCCTATGACTTCTAAGAAGATAGTTGCTACACGAATTAGAATTAAAAGAGAGCGCATTTATGTTTGCCTGAAACCACAAAAACACTGGAAAAATCATTGTCTTTATAGTAAGGCAATTAGGACCACTAACTTTGCGTCTTCGAGTTCTTCCACCTTTCCGAGCGCTTCTTGCTCATAGCGAGACTTCCATTGCTGAAGCTCGGCGTTTGCTCGAGACAACTGTTTCTGAACATCTGCTTTGCCGTCTTCTGCCTCCTCCAATTGCTCTTGTATATTGTCGAATTCTGCCTCCAGATTGCGCAGTTTATTTTGTGCATCTGATTTCCCCTGAAAACCATACAAACAATTCATTTACCACAGTTGCATATGGGTTTACTATGATTCTACTCATGTCTGGAATATGTCGAGGGAGACGGTTGTTTTCGGAATATAGGTAGAATAGAGAAAGTCTAAACTATTTTTGTTACCAACTGCACTTCTTTCAAAAAGGGCTGCGGAGTGAACCATACCCTGGCCATACTAAAAGCCTCAAACAGGCATTAAAAAAAACAAAAATAAAAAGAATGAAGCACCCACCTAAAGTAGTCGCCTTCAGCATGACTAATTAGAAACAATATGAGATCAAGATGACTAATTTAATTTGACAGCAGATGTTTTGTATAGTACTTTGTTTTAAAAATGAGTTTGAAGATAAAACAGTGTTATATTTACAGTAATAAAATATTAAAAATTATCGTATGATTGAGAAGATTGATGCGGGTGCTGGTGATAACTCGGAACATTTTATGCCGTAGCTTATTTAACTATAAACTATTTATTTATAATCAATTACGAGTCAGACTATCATAATCAAAATATGACACCATACCTTCGACTCATCTTCTAAGCTCTTTTTCGTTTCGTCCAGTTGTTGTTCGAGCGATTTCTTTATTTTAGTCAACTGGCCAACTTTCGATTCGGCGCCTTCAAGATTCCTTGTAACTTCAGCGTTTTCTTGCGAACCACGTGACTTTACGACTTCGAGTTCTGCGACAGACTTCCGTAGATCTTCATTTTGAGCTCTGGCCTCAGACAGTTCATCTGAAAGTGCTCGATTGTTCTTGTCCGATTGTGCCTACGAGTCAAGGGTGTTAAAAGGACAAAGAAAAGTAAGGGCGACTGTATGAGGTTTGGGCATCGGAGGAAGACGGAGATCGGTTGTGAAAAGGGGAATCCTAGGAAGGGAAGAGAAGTAAAAGGAAAGGAAAGGAAAGAAAGGGAAAGAAACAGAATATAAAACTATGTGAATGAAAGAAACGGAAATATGTTGGACAAAGTAAAGAAATTATTGAATGGAAAGAAATTTCCAATATCCAATGTTAATTGACACAACTAAAATCAAATGATAACAAATATAATAAAATACAATAAAATATAATAAAATATAATAAAAAGTAAAACATACTTTCTGTTTCTGGAGGGTTTCAAGGCTAACCGCAAGGTCGTCTCCTTCGCACTGAAGAGCAGCTCTCTCCTTATCAATTCTAATTTACGAAAGTAAACACAAATCATTATCAAGGGAAACCAGACCATTTACTACATACTTTCTGCTTCTTGAGCGTTTCAAGGTTGACTGATAACTCATCGCCCTCCTGAGAGATAGCCTTTCGTTCTTTTTCGATTCTATTTTGCAGGAACAAATACAAAGCATGCATTATGTGATAACTAATTTAGCATGCAACGCAGTTTATAATTAGCAGTTTATAGCGACGTTATTTTAAACACATATATTAACGGCACAAACGTGTAGCAGTTAGGAACAGATCACAACACAAGTCATACCCATTTTGGGGTAGGGGCGGGGAGGGGGGGTTAGGGTAGGGGTAGGAGGTAGGGGTAGGGGGTTGAGAAAGCTAAAAGGGTAGGAGCTACCACACACCATCTCTTCTAGTTCTCTAACTAAAACTCGATATCTAACTTTGTTCTTTGAATATCTTCGAAATTAGAAAGCAAAACCTAGAAAGAAAGACTATCCATTTTGCCTTTCAATATTTTCAGCCCCAGAATAGAAACAGGTAATGAAAAATAAAACTAGGGGATGGGCGTGCTACCATAAGCTGAAAGCTGTATCTGGTGAATAATGGGTTCCTATCCAAGGTAAGTATTTTGCCTGTTCCATTGCAGTGCTGATTATTTAATCAAAGCACAACAATTAAGTTAGCATTACAGTTAGTAACTATCGTGCTGTTTTTAGTATAAAGACAGAAGCATACATGCATCATACAGTATTTTAATGCATCAGCAGCATAGTTACTTAGCAGTTTCGGTGTTCCTTGTTAGCACAAAGTACAGAAAGGTATGCACTACACAGCATCTAGCTATACCAGCAGCATAGGTAATTAGAGGACGGAAAAAGATAATCTATTGTGACTGCACAGTTCCTGCCATTAGATGTACACTTTCACATTGTTCTGGCTTCTTAACACGACAAAGTGAGGGGTGAGAATGTGTGTGTGTGTGTGTGTGTGTGTGTGTGTTGTGTGTACGCGCGCGTGCGTGCGTGACAGTTAAATTCCACATCACATTTATCCTCGAAGGAAATCTGTGGGAAAAACTGCAATGGTTATGCAAGTTTCGAAAGCAAACATTATATATACTATCAAACTGGGCTTAGTTGTGGCTGACAAAGCCAAGCATCAAAACTCACTTGGACTTCGCTTTCTTGAGTGCATCGATCTCGTCCTGCATCTCAGCAAGGGCGTTCTGTTGTTTTGACCGCATGCTTGCAACACTCTGCTCGTGCTGCATAGATTGCTCTTCAATGTCTTTGCGGAGTTTTGCCATGTCGATTTCTCGTTTTTTGTTCATTTCAACCTGTAAAATACAACCACAATGTTGCATTTGTCATTGACTGTAAACCACCATCCACAACTAGCCTGGTAAAACTGCAGAAGTGAAGTGTCATGGGTGGTACAGTAGAGCACAGTTTTGATCCATAAGTTGAAAAACGTCATCCGGAATTTGTGGATATCTGTAACAGTACGTTACCTTAATGCGCCTTCAATGCTTTCGGTTCGATCTGTAATTCTGTAATGCGCGCGCATTCGAACATATTCACATGGAAAGTGCGCAATATAAATGCAATATCATTATCTTTTGCGGTCACTAATTTTCGCGATTGTGGTGAAATCAATCAAATTAGTTGCTGCTGTAATTTACTTGACCCTGTTTTCAGACTGTATAAGAAAAAACAAAGAATAATGTTACATCACATAAACTGCATAAAACACATCGAGTAAGGTAGTCCTTCAATAAACAGATGTCAAATTCTCACCTTGTTTATCTCTTCCTCGTTTTTTTTTTGGAATGGTTTTCTCAAGCGCTGAAATCTCTTGTTTTGCCTTGCTAAATCTCAGGTATGAGGCTCCATAGTTTAAAAGAGTACACGCGCCGGTGCGCATGTGCAAAGGTACTCACCTGCGCTTGAGTAGCACCGCCCTGTTCTTCGAGTCTCTCACCCAGGTCCTCGAGTTCTCGTTCCAGCTCGGCTCGCGCCCTTTCAGACTGTAAACGAGGAAAAAAAAACTACATTAATACCGAGTAACACCTGATATTTTAACTCGCACAACCGAATGGCATATTTCATGGTCGTTTCACTGTAAAGTCATTCTTGAAGCAAACAACAGGTCATAAAACGTGTAGTATTTTAAAAATACCTTTAATGGTCATACTGTTTTCCAACCAATTTTATATTTGCAATTGATAACGGGCCAAAGGTTTAAAACATGTTCAGCAGTGGGTTTTATCGGATAATATATGTGCATCTGCGCATTCAGTTTATACCAGTGGGTGATTTGAACAAGTATTTTAATATTAAAAGCTGAAGTGTTGTTGCGCATACTACCTCAAAAACAAACCTTGAAAATGCAAAATGCAATGGGCAGTACAGCAATCTCACCTCCCACCAAACCTACCGCCGCATCCAGAAATAATTTATTATTTCTGGGACTTGTTGTTAACACAAGCGTAGAAAAGAACTGGGCTAGAAATCAAGTATCGCTGGAGTCTGGCACTAGTAGGAATTTCTGATAGACATTACGGTATTTTAAAAGGTCAAACTGTGAACAGGAAATTGTCCCTTTTAGGTGGTTGGTTATTTTTATCCTCTCTTGCCCGATGGCATGATCACTGGAGCGAGACGATCGAAGCTATGACCATACATAAACAAAACAAACAGCATTATCTTCAGTTGGATCAACCCGAAGCTGAAGGATTTCGCGACCGCTTTGTCTGGTCTTTAATGCGTCTATGACCTTTTGCTCCCAACATTTGAGTAGTTAAAAAGTGAGCAGATTTATACAAAAAAGACGGGATTGTAGTCGCTAATTAACTATGGTTTTAAGTTGCTATTCATATGTAAAAAACTCAAGTTATTGGGTTCAGCAACATTAGAAATACATATTGTCAGACACTACATTAATCTCCAAATTTGCATTTATTAAATCATCCTTTTCATGGATCTCGATGCGGGATTGTGTGATGACTCAATATTCTTGATGAAAGAATCAATCTTCCACTTCAAAATCTGAGGAGCTTTTAATCATAAATACCCATTCTTACCTTTGCGCGTGCATTCCGTTCTTGTTCGAGTTCATCTTCCAGTTCCTCGATACGGGCCTATAAGTATAACAGAAAAATCCAACACACATAAGCAGAACTGAAAACGTTCGCCTGACTTTGAAGTCATTAGTACTCAACAAGGTGTCAGTTCTCAAATTAAAATGGAACACAGCAATTACTAGCATACATAACTTGATGTTCGCAAACAGCTGCTCTACTCGACACATTGCATACTCATTCTGACTTCCCATTTCGAACGGGAACAAACTCGCCGGGGCTTTAACAGTAACATTTATGAAGGTGTAGCGCAAACAGTAAGCAGCGTATAGACCATACGGACATCGGGAGAACAGAGAACGGGACACAGAATCCTCGCTGGAGTCATCCGACCGAAAACCTTTTCCGCCGGCACAGATTATTTTGACATTACACTAATTTCCTACCAACGCCCAAAAACGGAACCCAATTAAACTGAAGATGTATCGTTTTCAGGAATCAGTGGTATGGCATTTGCTCTTATTAACAAAGTTTTCATAACTTATTATATATTGATGGTTTTACCAATAATGGTAATCTGAAGTATACATTCATTAGAGGGACAAAGAGATTGAAATAGCGTATAGCAATATCCCGATGCTGAGGCGTTGATTGCTACACTTCTAACCTCGCGTTCTCAAACCTCGATTCATTTCTTGCTCAGCAAAAATACACACACTATCACACAGATGTATATATATGCAGCGGTACATATAACGCCTCTAACGCTTGTACGTGAACAATGTTAAGAATTTGTACTGTTTTACAGTAAATGACTTCAGGCTATCTACATACACCGTACAATACATACATTAAGAATCTCGTTCTTCTTTGCTTCTGGCAATAACAAGAAGCTATACGTTCCTGCTGCAAACATACTGCTGAGTCGGCAATCTTGCCATAAGTACCAAAACTTTTATGGCCAAGGTTCAGACTGATTTAATACCAGCTTGTTTGAGCACTAATCACTGCTTCGTGAACAAAGAACAATTGGTATTCGAATTATCCATAAATGACGCATTAGGAATGTTTACTTGGGCATCTGATCGGGCTTACTTTAAACAAAATTGATTGTGTTTTTGCAAGATCACTCGATAGTGTTCAATATAAGCACTCGCATGTCACGCAATTTTTGGTGATAAGTTTGAAGCTTAGAAAGAAGTGGAACACATGGTTTTGGTAAAACTAGAAAATAATTGCGCAATGGTATGGTATGGTATGTCCAGAAAGCAACAATAGCAATTAAAACAGGAAAGCACTTCAATTTCTTGCGGTGCATTTTAATTGTCAGTGTCAGTTCGAGATCTGTTGTACAAAATTTTAATTCCTATTCATATAGCTTTTTATTTCTAAAGCCCCTTGACATTAAAATGACTGAAACTACAATTCGAATATATATGTCGCATATGTCTTTAGTCTGCCGGTCGCGGTGATATACGTTCCACGCCTAACACTGTCACTCGACTCATAAATCATATAAACACGGTAGCCGAGTGCTCCCGATAAAAACTGCCAACTCTGAGAGGAAACCCGAGGTAATTCGAGTTGTTGAACCTAAAATTAACTTTGTATAAAAATAATTTGGTGTCGAAACTATTAAGTATTAACCCATTTGCAATAAATTTGGATATTTGGTACGGTTCGGATGAAAGTATAACCCGCGTCCGTGCAAATTTCACCCTCCCCCAGTACGGCCCGAGCACGGGTTACCCGCACTGTCACGGGAGCCATTTTTATTCGAGTCGCACCAATGTTGTGTAAAACAGTCTTCTCCGTCATTCATAAAACGGCAATACAAGCAACTTAGTCGTTGAAAACAAATCTTGCTGCTTGGTGCCTGAACCATGGTGATTTTTCCGTAAATATTTCGTTTGATGCGGCGTTATATATATTCAGGTTTTGGGCGCACGCACAGGGGTTTTTATACCTTAGATTTAACATCGGGGGTACATCCTCCTTGAATCCTTAGCAACAGGCTCACTTTTAATACTCAAGAACTTCAAATCTGTCCCATTCGGTCTTGTCTAAATATTAGCTCACCTCTAGGTCTCGGATTCGCTTCTTGAGCTTGTCAATCTCAGATTGTTTGTCGTCCAAGTTAACATTGAGGTTTGAAATCTCGTTTTCTCGCCTGAATGAGAAATGAACGGAATTAAATAGTGGACCAATAAAGTTTGAAACAGTCAGTAGTCAGTAGGAAGCAAATCATTGTATCGTTAGAAAATAAAATAAGACTGGATATGAAGAGAAAGGGGGAGGGAAAAGAGAAGAGAAGAGAAGAGAAGAGAAGGAAGATAAAGTAAAACAGGAGACGATGTTAAACCAAATCGTGACAAGATCGTCTTGTATTGCACGTCTTGATTTGTTTTTACTTTCTTTTTAACTTTTTTTCTTATCTCTTCTTGTCTTTTCCTTATGCCCAAGGAAAGGCAAAAAGAAAAGGAAACACAAGAAAGACAAAACGTCAAACAAGAAGTCAGTGTGATAAGTCAATATAACAAGAGAAAACTGACGAGAGAGAGAGAGAGACGAGTCGCGAGACAAGCAAAAGAACAGGGGACCCAAGATTACAGCGTGCGTTTGGAGTTTGGGTAATTTGAACTGAAAATTAAAATCAATAACTAAATACGAAATCACCAAATAATGCTGATGAAAGTGGTGTCATTCGTCGTCTTTCAGTCAACTTCGATCACTCGGCCGATCGAAGCGACGGGGAAAACCCAAACATAAATTCAACCGACAAAAATTGGCCTCTCCCGACCAAGCATATTGTGCCCTCCCCCGTTCGGGCATCACTTGACCCATGTACCCAGTACCAGCCGAGTGATGAGAGTTGAACTGATCCACTTTCCATCTTCACGCATATATGGCGCCGGGTTTATAGCTGATACTGGAACTCTTCGATCTGCTAATTCCGTAGGTACGCAAGGTTGGGAGAAATGGATTGCAGCGCTGGCATCGCTTTGTGAGCCAAGAGTCAAAATGCGAGTGGATGCCTTTTTGTGTGAAAATTTGAGCCGTTTTTCGAAGGCGGAAGGGGGTTTGAATTTGAATTTGAAATGGCGAATGGAGCGTTCCTTCCACTTCTAATATATATATAGATGCATTGCATTGCAGGTTAACAGAATCAAGCTAAATGATTATAAATACAAATCGCAATGAAACACCATGTAAAGAAGAAGAATGACACCAAGTAATGTTTCATCAACTTTGGTTAGTAACTTCGTATATATCGATTGTAATTCCCATACAAACTCTTTAAAATTACTCGATAGATAGACTGCAAGCTTAGGTACCCTGTGGCCAAAGCAAGGCAAAAAAAAAAACAGCTACTACCACAGGGTTCGTATATTATTCTTTAGTTTCACAATAGTTTTATTTCACACTTACTTGCGTATTTCGTCTTCGAGATGTGATTTCTCAACTCTAACGCCCTCCAAGCTGTCCTGTGTGCTCTGGTGGCCGATAAGGGGGCGTCAGTGAACAACATCAGTGAGACCAAAATATAATATTTGGGGCAGTGTAATTGGTAGTGACGGGAAAACTTGCAGTATTCTTGCCTCAACATAGCGGCTAATTGAATATAAAAGTGTAACTGAAATAGTTATCCTTTGTTTCAACTTCCTTTTCTTTTTGTGCAGTATTCTTGCCTCAACATAGCGGCTAATCGAATATAAAAGTGTAACTGAAATAGTTATCCTTTGTTTCAACTTCCTTTTCTTTTTGTCCTTGATTATTCAGAAGGTGAAGACACTCTCTACTTACTCATAAACAAAACTAGAAATGATAAAACTCCTATTTTCGTTTTCATTTTCGAATATTGTCTTCGTTTTACTCACTTTTAGGTCACCTTCCAACTTTCTCTTTGCCTTCTCAACATCTCCGCGAACTTTCTTTTCTCTGGCTAGCATTTCTTGCGTCTCTTCATTTTCTTTTTCCAGTTTAGCTTTCAGTTTGCTGAGGTGGTTGACCTTGTCTTCAGTCTCCTGCAAGTGCTGTTCAAGTTCCTAGAGCCATAGAAATTACATCAGTGAAGAGAACGAGCGAGAATGTTTACAATGGCTGCCGATTATATATATATTTTTTAGTAATTATGCCCGTATGGTATAATAAAGCATTATTACATGGCTCATCCTCATCAGCATCATCATCAGCATCATCATCATCATCGTTATCACACAACTGACCCGAACAATCACTCTACCGTTCAAACATTGACTCACCTGGGTTCAGACAATTTATTTTAATACCTAAAATATTATAGTAAACAATACTCAAAAATAAAAAAACAACAAACCAAGAACAAACAATGTACAACAATATTCAACAACAACGCCTCGAGAGCAGTAAATGTAAAACCAACGTACCCCATTCGCGTCTTCCAGTGCTTTCTTCTGTTTGTTGAGTTTCCCGATGCTCTCATCTTGGTTTGCAAGCTCGTCGTTGAGCTGGTCGATGTTCTTGTCTCTGGCAGCGAGATCCGTTTCTGCCTAAAAACGCGAGAAGATACAATATGAAAAATCACTTATAAATTACTGTCGGAACCAGCACTAAAACATCTGTAAGTTCTCCAACGATTATGTTGTTATTTAAAATAAAAACTAATTCTAGCAATCGTATCCCTGCAGTCGATAACAATTAACACGTCCACATGAAAACGCAAACTTATTTTCTTACACTTAGCAGTACTCATGGAGTTGATCTCGACACAGTTTATCGCCAACTGAATGGTTAGATTTCTCCAAACCATTGTCATATATTAGAAGGAACTAAATCCTGAAGCAAACTGTGGTTTTCATATATTAAAATCGTCCCTGGCAAAATTCGGCATTCTTGGAAAATTATTTTACCGTAGCACCCGGCCGGTGAAGTGTCACCACACCCTGGGAAACTGGTACAGAATTGAACTCTAGTGCCAATCCCCCCAATTCACAAACACATTGCCCTACTTCACTATTACGTCACAGGTACTTTCAATGTAATGAACAAAAAGTGATTTATTTAGCTAGCAAAGGTTCAAATTTATCAACTTTATTTTACATTTCATTTGATTTATCATATTAACTGTGAAATGTAGCAACAAACTTGTTTCATAGCTTCGCTAGTGTCTGAACCGGCCTGAAATGTGGTTTGTTTACATTTTGTTTTCCCCCACTTTAAGCCCACAATGCAACAGTAACA
>JANVCJ010071182.1:0-12521 GCA_026413505.1 Epizoanthus ramosus
TTGTTTTACGTGTGAGCCCAAATGTTTCTATTGGTTAGTCGTTCATTTGCATTTCAAAACCTTTTGTGTTTTGTGCAGGGTCAAGGCCAGCAAAACAAAGGATATAGAGAACAAAAACATATAACAAATAACTCGCCGACTTTCATAACCAGTTCCCTCCAATAACTATGCCTTATACTGAGATACCATTTGTTTCTTGCATGAAAGATTAACAGTCAAGAAAGACACTATAAATGTTCACTGAAAATGAAATTGAATCTTTTACTTCGTTATAACCACACAAGATTACAAAAAATACGTTTAGTTTCGAAATTATGCAAAGCAACGTATCATATAGCTAGAGATATGTGTCGTATACTATGTTATAACATGTTATAACAGATCAGATTATTTCGTGGTACAATACAATAGCCTTCTTAATTTTATTTCCGACCACAGTCCAATTTGTACTTGATTGCGAACTTCATTAACGAGTTCTGCTACTGATTCCGACACAAGAAAACAAGGTCTTGACTATAACTCCTCAGTTCATTTGGTGTGCAGATTTCTTCAAGCTGTGTATAAGATGGCCTTATCATCGCCTGAAGTTAAAACGTTTATTAATAAATTCTTAAAAACGAAATACTCAAACACCAACCGCAGATCTAGACATGCAAGTTGTATTTTTGAAAGAAGCAAGTATGTCTTTGAAATTAAAACACGTAAAACACAAAAGAACAAGTCAAAACCGGAGTATGCAACAAAAAATGGGTTTATTGCGAATGTATGAAGGCTAGATAGAGTCTCAGACGGAGTCGCTGACCCCGCTAACATTTATTTACGAAAACTATACCACGACGGCAAACTCAAGGAGTATAAAAAGCTGCTTAAACAAAGAAACATAATTACCAACTGAGAACAGTTCAAAAGCCACCAACTTATAGAAAGTTTTTTAACAAGACTCCTCCTTTATTGAAAAGGAATTGAATTGACCATTTCAACAGTCTTCACTCTAAGCGAGAAAATACACCCCAAAAAAGATATTGCAAGTAGGTTATAGGCAATGGAAAAATCTCAACAATTAAACGATAAGCTGAACTGTCAAATAACAGAAAAAGAAATGAAAGCGTGTCCAAGAAGTTAAAAAAGGCCGCTTTTGCAGACAAAATGAGTAAGGAAACTATTCAATCTAGTACTGACTGTATGCATTCAGCGTAATTTTAAATTGTTTGACCTGATTCTATAGTCTGGGGTATATCCAAGCTCTTGGGATAAAGGGTCAATCACTCCAATATTTGAAACAGGTGTAACTTCCGATCCAATAACAATTACACCTATTTAGGAATTAAAATAATAGCTACATGAAATGTTGCTGCAAACAATCTTCAATGCAAGAAAAGGCTCTTCACGCTTTCTTTAGTCTTACTCGAAAAATTGATTTTAGAAATTTAAAACTAAAACAAGCCAACAAACTTTTCGAGCTTCTTAATTTCATTAATATTAACATACGGAGGCGAGTCGTAAACAGGATTTCGACACGTGGGATAAAAATCCAATTGAAAAGGTTAATTTGCGTTTCTGCAAATACTTTCCTAGGGTCAATAACAATGCTTCGAATATTGCTTGCAAGGCCAAACTCGGTAGCGATCGTTTAATTCTGAAATTCTTCAATCATTTACTAAATTTACCTGAAAATTCTTTTGCCCAACAAGTCTTCTTGATATCAAACTAAGTCTTTATGTCACTGATCAACGGAAGGCATGCTACAATGCAATACAAAGCTACATCAAAGTATGGATCTACATTAATAATTAAAATAGAAAACATGATTTCAAAGACACGCTTGATTTTTATTACAACAAACTGAGGAATATTTCAGAAGATGTCAGTCCAAGTGAGAGCAATCTAGTAAAATAGTATTATATAAAGAAGTTAAAGATACTTATGTTATTTGCAAACCATATCATATTTTGAAAGACAAAGGCATTTCGCGAAATTTAGGATCCCGTGAGCAATCGCAAGTAGCTATCGACACTGAAAGATACGGAAGACCAAAAGTGGCAGTAGACTGAGATAGACCTTGTACATATTGCAGTTAAAATGAGATCGAAACAGAAGAACTTATGTTTCCAAAGTGCACATATTAAGCAGGGGTTAATTCAATAAAGCTTTTACGCTTGTAATTTACAAGGGCAACTATTGTTTCAAAAGACTTGAAGACTAAGACTAAGACAATAGCTACACTTGTAAATTACACTTGAATTGGGTTCAGATTCAAGATCCAATTTTTTTTTCAAGAGATAAAATTAAAATTATTGCAAATTGATATATTCATTAATTAAATTTCAAAATTCACATCATCGCGAAATACTTCATAAAAATAAATTCCTCAGGATTATTTTTTGTAGTTGTAGTCGTAATAGCAGATGTATTGTCAGTTGTATATAAACTGTAGTTTAACTTTTAAATGTTTGATATTTTATCATGCATTTTCTGTTTCTGTTTCTATTTCATCTTCAATACATCTCCATTTGTTTAATTTTGTTTAATTCCTTATAACTCTTGTCACAAAACGTTGTTATCCATTTTTCCTAAAGAGTTGCTAAGTGTCATATAGGTTGCTCAATAATAGCGTTGAAACTGAACCCTTCGTAGCCAAACAGCAAGCGGCATTTATATCACCTGAAAAATGTAAATCTTCCATCCGAGACTTCCAAATGCTTCTCCCATGACATGTTTATGCTGCAGAGATGACCTCCCCATCTGTTGTATATACGTTTTCAAATTCAAAACCCATCACCAAATTATAATTGGCTTTGACGATCCAAACACGTACACCCCAAACTTGAGTCAACAAAAGGTATCAATATCATACAATGCACGTACAAGCAACGGCTTCCTATAACCTCCGTAGAGCAAATTGATACCGAATTCGCGTATTGTGATGGTTCTCAAAACTGTTATACGTGTAACTGAATATCAAAAATAGCAATAAGTTCCGAAAGCAAGGGTTGGTTCTAAATCAGTTTTAATTCCAAACTGCATTCTTTTCCTTTCATTAACATTCTGTGCTACTAGTATGATGTCATTAACACACGGAGTGTAATCTACGTTTCTGCCGAAAAGCATCAAAGATTTCTAAAATTGAATGATTGCACACAAATTAAAAACATTACCCTCCACTCCTACTTGCATACTATTGCAAGAAAGGTTTAGGGATATATTCCACGAGCAATTCAACTATCTTCGAAAGCCGGAACCAAGTCTTCAGTGGCGGAGTTAGCTGTAGTCGTTGTAAACATTTAAGATATCGTAACTGAACTTATTTTGTTGTTCCACTCAGAAGACACACGAAATTTAATGGAAATGCAACTACAATGAGTTAATAGCGTACATGATTTGTTTCGGTAGCATAGATTCTAGTAGAAAAGTGGTGCGAGCCCGACTGAGAACTCACCTACAATCAGTATATAACATAAGGAGTTGGAATACTTCGCTCCCCATCTGAAACAAACCTGCTATTCCACTCAAAAGATACGTAAAATGTATTGGCAATTCAACTAAAATGCATCAATAGCATTCTATTATTAATAGCGTACATCATTATCATTGTTTCGGTACCATAGATTTTAGTAGAAAAGGGGTGTGAGCCCGATTGGGAACTCACCTGCAATCAATGACACGAGTCGAACACTCCGCTCCCCATCTCTCCGCTCACCTTCTCAGTGTTGTTAGCTAAACTCTGACCAGCCTGAACTTTTATTTTCAACATTGAGAAGGGGTGCAAAGTGCGCAATGTGTTCCAATAGTTTTAGCAGTAATTGTAGAGTAGGGTTTCTTTCTGTTTTGTCTTCCTATTTTGTTATGTTTTAGTTTTTCGTTTGATTGTAAACATAGTATATCAATGTCTCCCAAAGAATTACATCTTATTTGATAAATCGGTAAAGTTTTGTTCAGTAACAATATCTTTAATTGGTTGCAGTAAAATCCCAAATACAACTTGACTGAGCTATTTGGTGACTCACATCCGAAGGCTTTGTCTTTTCACGTCACGCCCAAGCGTCGAATTTGGAAAGGAGGGTAACCTGACTGAAATAGCCCCGTGCTCTTTTCTAGCCATTTCGAGTGCAAAGAATGAATGTTAAACTAGATTATCTCACCTCTCTCGTTCAGGATCGAAATCGTAGAATACTTGGTATAAGATCTTCTCTGACACACGCATCAGTAAGAGGCTGATATATCTGTTCTTCGCTGCTGATCCTCTGCCTTTAATAAGGTGGAAACTTGATACAGATAAAGAATAGTGTTACTGCCAATCAAAACCGTAGAACGTTTGAACACTTCGCTATTTGCCGACACGCAAAAATTGCGCTTCAAAATACTGTATTTTTAGAAGACGAAAACTATTTCCGATTTATACATTGGTGATTCCTTGCACAACATCGGCTCTACGAATACGAACTTTTCAGATACCATTGCTTAACGAAAGTTGTTTTCGCAAACGGAGAACGGTAGCCAAAATACCGGTCATGTTTTTCCAGTTGCGCCGTAAATTTATTTTGCAGGTGAAGTTCCAACTTTCACAAATAAATTATTGTTAATTATTTTAACCAGTTTTATAAGGAGAGCAGTATATTTGTGCTTGATAATTGTCTTTACTGCAGTAAACAAAAATCTTTTGCTGTAATAAACCAGTGAACAAATGGTAACATCATAAGCACAATTAACACGAATTCATTACTTTCTCAATGCTTATCTTATTATGTAGTTGCGAAATTCTTGATTGAGTGCACAATTCAACAAATAACGGAATTTATCACTTCCTTGTTGATAACTTCGTGGTTGAATTACCAAATTAAAACTGTTTACTGATGTGTGATTACCCTTGTCATTCGTCAGGAAAGTGGACGTTACCGCCGGGAGAAGCCTCTTTTTCAACAATATTACCAACAATTTCCTACTTCATAGCAATGCTGATTTTGATTCATCATTTGAAACTGTTTCATTATTGCGATGTTGGAATTATGGATTTGTTAACTAAATCCCAATTATAGCGGTCTTGCACTTTAATATGCCAAGTCTGGTGCAACACACAGACCACCTCTATGTAATGTCTTTTTGATGGTAATAGTCAAGTACCAGTTACGTAACATCTCAGCCCGTTCCAGTTAAATTATTCGGTTAAGTTTGTTTACTACTCGGGTGGGTAACCCGAGAGGTCACTGAACATTTCTGAAACACGAACAAATCCTGGCAAGAAATTGGGAGGTTCGTTTTCGCTTTTGTTCTCGCTATTAAACAAGAATGACAACGAAATAGAAGCGGCTGCTTTGTGGTGGTATCTCAATCGCTGGGGTGAACAACAAGTACACAACTGAAAATCTGTGTACGATAAATCACTGCTGAAACAGAAGGTGGAACGATTGCGAATGTTTATTCTTCGGCCCTCATACACCGCGTATCTTGCATTTCTTGTTAAAGTTATGTTTGCGCACTTGTGTAAAATTTCCTTCATTGGTAAGCAAAGCTGTCGGTAGTGTCAGAAGACAAATGCTTTACATCGCAAAAAGTTGTTTTTTGTTTACACCGAGGCCCACATTGATGAACAGAGCTTTCCAACATTGTTGACGTTCACTTCCGCAAAGTCGATTAACTTCTTAGAAATGTTCTTTTCGATGTTCTCTACTTAACTAACAATAGATTTTCGGTTACATATACCGCTTACATTTCCGCAACAGTCCTGCAATAATTTCGTATCATTAGCGTGGTAATATTTGTGTGTTCTATGTCAGAATGTGTTTGTAATGCCCCCTTCATTCGATTCTTAATTAATGCTTTGCTGATATATGTTGCTGTTAGAGATTATATCCATTTTCATACACGATAACAACATAAGCCAAGTTAAACTCCCAACCATATGATGTATGAATTTGCGATAGGATGCCGATGCATACATTTGGAGAAATGTTATATTTTCTGTAGTAAAGAATACCCAAAACAGAAGCATTCCCTGATAATGAGAACACCTTCACGAGCTCACGGTACCGAGGAATTCGTTTTCAAATATTTCCGAGTTGTTTGTAAACAGCGAAACTCGTTATCCTGCTGGGATGGGAATTGGAGAGGTTGTTTTTTTGTTTCTGTGTTTTAGATTCAATTTCTGGGTGTAGCTAATTCTATTCTCAAATGATTTTGATACGTGATTGCGAGCGTGACTTCTAGGCTGTGGTAGTTAAATAATATTTCTTCCTGAAACGAATCGAAAGGGAAGAATTTCAATAAACCTACAAAAAATCGACAAAACTAGCTTGGTCTCTGTTCTGAAACCAGACACTGCCAGTGACACCGTTGAGTGTATATTTACAAACTTTAAATCAGTTGGGTCGTTTGTGTGGATGAATCGCGGGAGATGCATTTGACCGGTACATCGAGACTCCAGGCAGTTTTTTCAAAGTACATTATATATAAACCGTGTTGTTGAGCAGAGGTCGTGTCACGTTCGGGAACAGGTGAGCTAACCTGAGAAATCGTGCATGGTCCAGCTGATAAACCCAGTAACCTTTTTGTTTAGCCTAAACTAAGCAGTAGACTGCAAGAACGCTCCTTTGTTCGCTACAACTCTGAACGTCGAGTAGTTTGGACAACTTATGATGCGCGGCAGTAAAGTTGGAAATTGAGCAGAGAAAGAAATTGCGCGGTTTTGGTGGAAAAGGCTTTCCCTCCCAAACCTGCAATACACAACCACTCGCCAAGACTCAGTTGCTCTATTGCTTTTCGAATTTCTGGTGAAGGAAGGAGCGGTTTTGCAGTCTAACTAAGCAGACAATTTATGTACAATGCAGATTGATAATCGCTAATGCACATGACAGTCGACAGCTTCAAGTACATTTGGCCCTTGATACTGATACCAGCACTTGAGTGGTATCCCGGTCATGTCAGCTTAGCAGGTGGGTCAACCTGTTGTTAATGTTTCCTGTTTTCATGTGAAGGATTACATTTGTTCCTGTCCGGATATCCCTTTTGCTAGCTTCGAATCGACTCAACTATCGGGTAAGTGTATCCTATAAATAGGATTTAAATAGGATTTGTTATAAAAACCATTCAGTTATTAATTCAAACAAGTTTCGCTGTAATATATTTTAGATGCCCCACTTTGGAACATCTTTCAGAA
Source organism: Epizoanthus ramosus (assembly GCA_026413505.1). Lineage (NCBI taxonomy): Eukaryota > Metazoa > Cnidaria > Anthozoa > Zoantharia > Epizoanthidae > Epizoanthus > Epizoanthus ramosus. Next base: position 7,151 of record JANVCJ010071182.1, read on the forward strand.
TACGCTTGGAATCTAATTAGAAGCCATTAAAAAGATAACAGTTGATTATTCTACAAACTATTTCAGCAATGAAAACACTAAGAACATCATGCAGTGATGGAGTACGTGGCCGTAATTTAATTGCGTATTTAAAAGTACTAGCGCGGCAAAGACATTGTTTTGACATAACATTAAACAGGTGTTGAGTGGCCATCCTCGGAGACCCAGGGGCAGATCGTCGGGCGACGAAAAACAGGACGCGGATTACGGCGCAAGGAATGATGGGAAGGAAGCTCCGCGCTTGGGGCTTGCAAAGGAGATTCGTGATTGCGCTAACGCAGCTTCGCTCGATAACACCTGGGAAAGCGGTGGGTTCATGATAAAGTAAAAGCAGAGATAAGGGAGAAAGATATGAGGGAAATCACCTTAATTTTTTCAATTCCTTATCATTTTATAGCATTATAATAATTTATATAGGCACTACTTCCATTTCTGAAGTTGTCTCCAGAGTTGCCAGTGAAAATGGCTGCAGTACGTATGATTCCTCTATGTTATTGTAGACCATGTTTTGCCCTGCAGTGTATGGTGGAATGTGTTTGTCGAGAGCATAGAGGAACTGCAAAGCAGTGTACGGAGCAATACAGTAATCTACCCGCTACACTTGCATTCGAACTTATTGGTAACAACTGGCACTTTAATTTTTATTACTAAAACGCGGAAGGCATGGCGAATATAAAACTAAAGCAAAGTAATTTAAACTAAGCAGAGGCCCTTTTTCTTCTACAACTGCAGACTAATGTATGTTTGTAACCAATTGCACGATTTGAATGATAAATTAAACAGCCTCGAATCAAATCAATATCTTGACAGTGTCAAGTACATATTGCACTTGTGTCCATGATCAGAGGTTGGTCCGAGCACTTGGGTCAGCTTAGCGGGTCGGTTAACATTCCGTTACTGCTTCCTGTTTTCAGATGAACGGTTCGATTTATTCCCAGATAATTCTAGCACTAAAGATCGGTTATTAATAGTGGGAGTTCAGTACGAAAGACCAACGAAATGCTACGTGCGACTACGACTGAAGATATCACGACACAGTTATGGTAATCGTAGGTTTAATTCCCTGGTATATCTAGGTTTATTTCTTGATTATATTGTCATTCCCTTCTATTTTCCGCCACCTCTCTTTTACCTTATGCCACCCTCGTAGATGTAAACTGACACTTATTTGTATTTTATATAATCAGCGTAAAGACAAAACAATTCGAAAATATCAATTTTGCAAGTGCCGTAAGAGATTTGCTTCCATTCATAAATAAAGATATAGTCCAACGTTTAGCTAAGGGAATTAAATAAACGATGCAGATGTATTTTCAATCATTACCGTTGGCGGGATAAAACTAACGCCCGTTGACGCGAAGGCACGAGCTCCTTGGCGGAGTATCGAATGGTCTTCGCGAGCATTTGCGAGCATGCGAGCAGAGCATTATTTTTGACGGGCAGGAGCAAGCGAACACTAATTACGAAAATTAGCGAGCAAGCGAGCACCCTCCAAAATATTGCGAGCAATTCAAGCAAGGGTCAAATTTTGCTAACACTCAAAAATGTTGAAGACTCCTTCTTGGGTTTCGGGGGCATGACCACTAATATAGTTTCTCAGAAAAGGCATTTCCTTGATGGAAAGTTTATGAACGATTTATTCTGTTTTCTGCTTTGATATCCGAAGGACAAAACCAATTTTCTGTTCCTGCTATATTAGCACTTATAAACGTTTGTGACGGTGGTGTTGTATCTTCTAAACATGTCGTCTTCAGTGGCCTGGGTCTCCGTCAGATGAGATAAGTAGGAAGGCGAGGCAACACGGGTAAAAGCATTGTCTTTTGTCTTATAATATTTTTTTGTAATATCAGAACCAATTTTATCCATTACTTCAATGTTGTAAGTGCAATTCCTACAATATGGATTGCAACTATAAGAAATGCATTGTCTATTGAAACTAATTTACAAATTACCAAAGCCCTTTATCTACATTTCTGTCTGGAAGGAATAATTCAAAGAAGTACTACAAATACTAAGGCAGCAAAATACGATCCCTGCCATCAAAAAGTCAAGATAAGTGGGTGCACATTCTGCAATTACAAGACGTTGATTGTCTAAAAGCAGTCACAGTGGTACATTAGGAAGGTTATAGAAGAATTACCAGCTTCGTGGACTCAAATTTTTTTCACCATCGAATCCCAAAAACTCTAAGCTTGTATACTGCTTAACTCCACGCAGTTTTAGAATTGATCTTCGGGATTTCTTCCTAAAAAGAAATAACGACCATCTTGATTCAAAACATTAGTTCAAAGCGAACTAGCCGGCTCTAAACAGTTCGAACCCATTCCACGTAGCCGTGTAGACACCGTTTCCGTTTTTATCCGAGCCATTTTTACCTCATATGTCGCGTGTAAAGGGTCAATTTATGGGCGATCCTTTTCTTAAACCGATCCGTTCGTCTTGTTAATGCGTCTTTCAAAACTGAGTGAGATGCTATGTAAAAAACTTCTCAACACATGGGTAAAACTCAAAGTGTGACCATTCAAATGAAATCTCCTGATGAGTACTACTCCCCAGAGTGCCTTTCCAAATTGAGCGAAATCTCATAACTTCTCAACACATGGATAAAACACAAAACGTTTCATCAACTATGCCGACAAACTACTGGTTGAAAGACATAGGTAATCACAACCACGCTACTTATTTTCATATTAATATTGTTCTTTATTTGTTTTTTAAAATTGAAACACTCGTGGAAACCATACACATCGGGCAGCTGGATTCTCAACGCTTCGTGATCAGTTTATGTAATGCATTTAGCTGAAATGAAATCCATACTTTACATAATGATATGATATACTTCCTTCTTGTCATTCCTGTTGCTGTTGTTCTGTCTTTTTTAAATTGTCCTTCTGCTCTTGATCCGCTAATTGTCCACCGTTTTCACTGCTTTTCTTCTCTATATTTTCAACAGTGGCTTTGCTTGAGTCCATTACTCTTGTTTTAGCCAGGGCAGCGAACTCTTTGGCGCTGTTAAGAATCTGTCTTTCAGTCAAGCGCAATTCCACACACATTCTAAGTAAAGGTGATGTTGAATCTTGTTTTAAAAACTCCTTGTCTTCCTGTAAAACAAACACAAGCCCATTTAGAAGTGAGACACGGACAACTAGACGGCATATTGTTATATTCACCTCTCTCTATCATTCCAAGCAACAAACACACAAGACGCAGCCATCTTGAATTGTTGACATCACACCACGATGATCACAATTAAAGCTATGGTTCAGGAAATCTCCTAAATGTCTTTATTTGGCTTTCCTGCAAACATTTCCTTTCTTAAGCACGCCAAATTTATAACATTTCAAGGAAAAGAGGGAGATTAATAAACAGAAAGTGACTTTAATTCAGGAGTTCAATTTCTCCATAACAACACTTTTCGGAAACATCGTGTGAAAGAATAACAAGATTTGCTTTTTGTACTATTAACTTCTTTGACATATTCTCACTATACGTATTACATAACATTCTACTTTTCTCAACACATTCGTTGTCTCTTGCAGCTTGTACTAGTACACAGACGCAGGAGACGGTGTTTAACTTATGGAAGGACCTTTACTTCAAGTTCCATCAGTTCTACTGACAGGGGATGCTTTATCAAGGAAATAGAGAAAAATATACAAATATCCGTTTAGTGTAATTCATAGAAAATCGGTGACCAGTGCTCTGCAACACATGTGATCCGCTTACTCGGACTCGGAGTTATTTACGGACACTGAACGAGAGGCCCAGACCTATTGTGGAGTTACATGTTCCCAGTCTAGTAAGAGCCAAAATAAATGGCGAAGATGCGGAATCGAGTGGCAAAGCCACAAGCGACGGAGTCGATAAGTGGCAGTGTGCCGCGACACTATATATTATGGGCTCTCAATCACCTCATTTCTCGCACAACTGAGACTGTTATTAACAGAGTATGCCTTTCTCGGCACTAGGCACTAGACATTCTCGGCACAGCTCGCAGTCTAAGTTATTCAAATATTTGCTTAGCTTCAATGGTTACTCCAGGTAACCATGCATCACCTCACCTTATTTCAACTTTAATTATATTCATGTAACAGAAACTGCACTAATACGGTGACATAAATATATGTTGTTGTTGTTGTATAGTGGTTAGTTTAATGATTGAGAAAATGATTCTATCTTCAAGCCCTCAGAGATGTTTAGAGTTGCTAAAACATTATATCAGCGCCCCTTCGCTTTAATATACTCCACAACAACAACGAATAACAATGCTCTACCCAACTCACCCCTCCCCACAAAGAAATACTATAACATACGTACCTCAAGAGTGGACTTATGCTGTCGCAGTATCAGAGTCAATCTTGTTTCGATAAAGTTCCAAGCTTTGGTTTCATTCTCCTGACTTACGATCCCATCAGGCGTTGCAAGCCTAGCCAGCTCAGCTTCAGAATCACAGATCATCCACTGCTGCAACTCTCCTAAAATAGCAAAACAAGTCCCCGGGGGTGTAGGGCGTGTGTTACATGCCGCTTAATCTCTCAAACCCTAGGCTCTGTTATTACAAAATGTGAGTGTTTTCCCCACATTGTGGGTTACAATACGTGGACTGGCATTTGTCTAACATTTGTTCAAAACTTGACTGTGCATAAAAATCTCCGTGTAAGTGGCAAATACAAGAGGTCTAATCGGAATAAGACTGGTAGAAAATATACACTTCTTAGCCCTCGCAAACGGAGACAGAGAAAAGACAAAATGCAAAAACGAAGCTACACGGAGCGTCTTTTTCTTCTTGCCCTCCCCCCTCCCACTTGTGCTCCTTGTTCATCTTTCCCCACTTTCTTCTTTCTCCGCCTTTTGTGGAAATTGAAATTGAAATGCAGTTGAAAAAGGAAAGCTCCTCAGACGATAGTCCAGCACAACACGTTTAGCTGACCACACCCAGCAGTGTTTAATTCCGAATCACTTGCTTTGGCCCAAGTCAGTAAAATAGTCATATCAGATGAATACAGTGTGTACCTTCACTCATGGAGAAAACTCTCAGGAATGCCATCAGTTCGGAGCTCACTGGGTTCTCCCCGCTAAGTACAGCGTACGACTGACCAGACCTGCAATGAAGATCGGATTCATGTTTCTTCTATTCTGATTTAGGGTAATGTACTGGTCTAGCTGATCTTGTCAATGTCAAGGAGGCAAATAAGATATATTGCAGTGCAAAAGTCACCTTTGTCACACTCTGTTACAGTCAAGAATAAGGTGAAGATATTCCGTGGAAGAGGAGATTGTTCATACAAAAACAGGGAGAGAGCAACACAAACAGACAGCTAGACAAGCAGAG
>JANVCJ010071193.1:271-12521 GCA_026413505.1 Epizoanthus ramosus
CACTTAAAAATTTGGTTTTTTTTTTGCATTATCATTACCCAGCCCAAAAGGCTTGTGCTGGTTGGGGGGTCGGGGGCCATCCCCCCCCCCCCCCCAGAAAATTTTAAAACAAATTGAAGGCAAAGAACGCTCTCTGGTGCATTTTCAGTGACTAAATGTGTTTGAAGAATACAAGAAATTTATCTTTTCAATTATGTTTTTGTGAACTTTATTTGGCAATTTCTGCTCATTTCTAGCAGCTCTTTACGAAAAGTAAACTAATATTTACTTTATTTGATCTTTGTTACTGGATGCATGAGATTTCTTCAGCAATGCATGAGAGCGTGAGATAACCTTCAAATGCATGAGTCTCACACCCAATGCGTGAGAGTTGACGTCTCTGTGAGATTCCTTTAATAACTTACATAAGAACTATTATGTATTTTATAAATATTAGTTTTAAATTGTTTACAGGCAGTGAAGTTTGATGTATCTAGCATAATATTAACAGACTGTCTTGTAAGTCCCAGTTAGATTTTTGTCCTTTTCTGAAGTCACGACAAGTGTGTCATCCCCAATCAGTCTTCTTTTCTACTTTTCCTAAAATATTAAAACTTTTACCTTAAAAGTACATGTACTCAACGTTATGTTTACCATTGTGCCAACAGTGAACGGTTCAGATGCTGAACTCTCTGGACTTGAAGGAGAAGCAACTAAATTTCACAAACCAGGTGAATTATTGGCCTACATGTACATGTACCACGGATTTAATTGTTAGATCACAAGATTTTTCATACATGTGTGTTAAATCGGCAAATTACTAGATTGGAGATTGAAGTGGCTTAGACTTAATGATGATTGGCTTGTTTTCATAAAAAATGATCTAACTATCACAATTCAAAAATTGTGTTTCAACATGAGATGTACAGTACATGTGATCATGTGGACTTGTGATTATATATATAATATTACCATTGCCAAATTGTACCACTTTTGTAGACCTGGATAAATTGTGCAAAATGTTTGACATATAGTTTAAGGTAAGTTTGTACCTAATCTGAAGACTTTTCATGTAGCTTACAGAAAAGATACATATAATTATGAAGTCATTCACAATCTGGTCTAGTTGGTTTTGATTCTTCTTGCTCTCTTCTAATCAGTTGCTCCAATCTTGTTCCTTAGGAGAGAACTACTTGACACCTGAGTATGTGATCACAGACAAGACTATGCAGATTTTAAAGGAACATTTGCAGAGAACTGGTGGAAGAGTAAGTGTTTCCATTGATTGAATTCAGGCAGCCAGGTTAATTCTTAGCTCGCCCAAGATGAGGGGGTACTCCCATTAATTTATTATGCACCAAGCCACAAGTTACCAGGATTTACAGGATTTACGTGTGGAAGAAAAGTGATGATCACACAATTATATGGATTGCTTAGAATATTGTATCCAAAAACATGTATGATACATTAGCTGGAGAAGGCTTTAAGAAGAAGGCTGGTAAACTTTTCTTTTTTGTTCTTTATAACCATTGTACATGTATACCTGTAGATATGAATAAAGTTGTTGTTATTGTTATTGTTGTTGTTGTTGCTTTATATGCTGGATAGTGCAATCCACTCTTTGAACAACCAGGGCCTTGGCTGTTAATTATGTTTGGAAATACATGGATTACTGTTGGAATAGATTGGTAAAATATGACATACTTTTTTCTCAGGTGCAGACAAGGTTTCCCCCAGAACCTAATGGCATTCTGCATATTGGCCATGCCAAGGCTATCAACTTCAACTTTGGATATGCGAGGGTTGGTAAATAGTACAGAACAATACATGTAATTGTAACTTTAAAGAGGTCAATATTTGACCATTTTTGTCCAGAGTTCCTGTCTCACAATAAGAGGATGTCTCATAGAGCTGTTATAAAAATATTGGCCAATCAGTGAGCTTGAAGTTAATTGGAATGTCTGGCATTGGTTGAGTTTGTGAATATAAGGTTGTGGTGAAATCATGCAGATGCCGGAATGGCAGAACTTTATAATTATTAAATATATCTGGAGCCACTTCATCCATGGTTTTGGCCTTTATTGAGTGAAAAGTGTGGTAGTTGTATATTAATTAATGTTCCTTGACCAGGTATTTTTTAATTGTTATGGAATATAGAAGAATAATGAAACAAGATGTAGGTCTTTATTGATTGTGCTGCTAACAGTGGCATTTTATGATATGAACAGTGCTTTAAGTACTTCTAATTCTGTTAAATATGCTAATTATGTGATAAATGACCGGCGCTACATGTAGCACAACATTTGTTCCAGATACGTAATAAACCTCAGGTTTTAGCTCTATATGTTAAGGTGGCTCCCACCTGTTTTCTATTTTTCTATATCAATGAACTTTATGAAAGGCATACCGGTACTTATGTGTGACATGGCAGATTGCTGCCAGTTTTTGGACGTTCTACTTGTCGTGTCAACAAAATAAAAATAAAAATGAAAATGAAAATGAAAATGAAAATGAAAATGAAAATGAAAATGAGGGTTTACTTTTTTCTCCCGTCTCATGGCCTGCCTGACTATCCATGCTTGGGACGCACATGTACTACTTTATAAGGAGAAAAACTTCAGTCAGTTCATAACTGAAAAATAGTATGGACATCACACTCGGCTAACTATCTGAGTTATATATTTCTGAATTCTATTTTATTCTTAGGCCCACAATGGAGTATGTTACCTCAGATATGATGACACTAACCCAGAAAAGGAAGAAGAGAGGTTCTTCAAAGGAATTTTGGAAATGGTTCAGTGGCTTGGTAAGACTGAAAATCACTTACAATACTAGCAAATGAACATAATTATTTTGTAAGTACATGTAGATTAGTTTAGTGGGGGAATCAACAGATGAGGTAGGAAGATCCCAAAGGATACCATCATTATTTAGTAATAAGTGTATGAAACATATCCCATAGAGGAAAGATCCCCATTCAATGTAATGTATACGTATTTTAAATATATATGGTAAGATGGATGAAAAATGTGTTGCTCTGATCTGGATTTGATCCTACCACTACACTATCAGGACAAAGTCTATGCTGGCAATATAACAGTCTCTTAACTGAGTGTTCTTGTCATTCTGAAGGTGGGCCCACAGATACCTTTCAACCTTGTCTTTTATGCCAACTCGATCTATCTAAAGTTCATAAATTTGAGATGAGTTCAAGTGGTAGCATTAGAGAATGGTAGGAAATGGTAGGAATATATAGGGAAGGATAGTTAATGAGGCAGTACAAATGATAGGAAATGAGACTGGAGAGTAAGTCGCACTGTTCAGCTGATTTCTCACAGCCTTTGGTCTCTCAGCATTTTTCATGTCATTTAAAAATCATCTGAGTTATGCCCTGCCTTTATTCTCACTGCTATTAAATTCCTTTGGGGGAGATATTTAATAGCTCTACATACCGGTATATGTTTGAACAGTAATATACTAATTATTCTCGCATTTACGTCTCAACTACTCAGGATTCCAGCCATGGAAGGTCACCCATGCATCAGACAACTTTGGCCGGCTTTTTGAACTAGCTGTTGATCTAATTAAGAGGTGAGAATGTACAGGTATTTGAAATGCTTCTAAATGATCAAACTGATTTGACATAATTATCTTAAGTTTACGTGAATTCACTAGACTTCATCATTCTTGGGAAATAGCTAATTTAACTGTAAAGATATAAATGTCAAGACATACATGTACTACGTAGGTTTTAATTTAGGTTTTCAACGTGTTTACCCAAGCAGTGTTTTCATTAGCCAAAGAGTATAATTTACATGTAGTTCATTCTAAACCTGGAGTTTGTACTTCTCATATTTGTACATTGGTTTATTTTACATGTATAACTTCTCAATTAGAAGTTATATAATTATAAAACTTTTGAAAGCATGCAACTGAAGCACTTGTTCTTCAACAAGCTGTGGATCATGAATTATGGATAAATAATTTACAGAAATGTTAGCAGTATGCAACACCAAATGGGACTATGCAGAAGATGGTTAACTCTGTGAACAAGATAATGGTGTAGGTATGGGTCCAAGAATGAGTCTGGCACTGGGAGTGTTCATTAACCACATAAGACCAACAATTAATCTGTTCATTAACCACATAAGACCAACAACCAATTTGTAAGTTCTGGTTCATCATGGCAATCTGAACATGTATTTGTAATGTCTATTATATCAACTTTATTCGGACTTGATCAATCTCTAAGACGATCCTCTACAATATGAACAAAACGTTAGTGCTCCAGATGAAACAGATGTTGATGTTTTTTCTGCAACAGAGGTCATGCATATGTGTGCCATCAGGAATATGAGGAAATCAAGGGATACAACCCACCACCAAGTCCCTGGAGGGATAGACCCATTGAAGAATCACTTAGGCTGTTTGAGGTAAGTGTTTCATAGGAAGAGAGGAGGTTTGAATTGTAGTTGCATGTACACCAATGCAAGACAAGTACTACCATGTATAGCTGTATTAACGATAATGATGTTGATGATGACGATGATGATTGTGATCATGATCATGATCATAACAACAATATTGGTAATGAAAATGATGATGATGAGAACAATGACGATGATGATATGGTGGCTGGTAAGGGACACCAAACTTTTGTTAATATCTTGCAATTTTGAGATATATAACACAATATGTTAAGCAATGTGACTTAAACGTTTAAGATACACAACTTGAAATTTGGAGATATGCAACACAAAAGTTTAAGATACTAACTCGAAATTTGAGTTACACAAAAAGTTAAATATTTTCAGATATTTAACTCGAAATTTTAGGATACTTAGCTGGAAATTTCAAGTTAGAAGAACCAAAAATGCTGAAGTACAGTGGTAACTGTAAGGATCACCAAATTTTTGCACAATTGTCTACTTTGTGTTAATATCTTTCAATTTTGAGATATGATATGAGATGCAAATGACCATTTATCGCCTTTATTGGTAATAATATCAATGAAATAGTAATGGTTTCTCAATTTTTATATGTAGGATATGAGAAGAGGCAAGATAGAAGAAGGAATGGTTCGTATCTCACATGCCATATTTATGGAAGTTCTTTCTGTAGACAAAGTTTAGAACTTCTAGTCACAGTATTATGTCACCCTACACTGATTTCATTTTCTGTTGACATACAAAATATATATGCTTTCTAGAAAACGTCAGTCAGGTGCGTTTTCCATCGAATTCTAGACAACTGTTTTGTGTGATACAGTTGACAAGGTCTTTTCTATATCTCTTTTGTTACCAGGCCACCCTCAGAATGAAAACCACCCTGGAGGATGGAAAAGTTGATCCTGTTGCATACCGTATCAAATTCACACCTCATCATCGTACAGGAAATGAATGGTAAGCAGCCCAGGTCACCATAGCTTACCATTTCTAATAGGGTTCGTACAGGCCCTGGAAATCCTGGAAAACCCTGGAACGTTTTCAGAACACTGGAAAACAAAATGAATCCCTGGAAAACCCGGCCCTGGAAAACTGAATTGAAAACTCTGCACTCTCAAAATAATCCGCTATTTTCTGTTTTGGAGCTCTGTCAAAATCAACTATTTTCTGTCGATTTATACGATAGTATGTCTTCTCTATGAACACACATATGTGATGCATGTGCATACTACACTGGCGTTAAGTCAAAGTATGTTTTATCTGAGTTCAAAAAGCCGTGGATATACCCTGGAAAAAGTCAGGAAAAAGCCCTGTTAAACCCTGGATCTGTAAAGTTGTGAAGGTGTACAAACCCTGGTCTGATGAACTTTGTATTAGCGTTTCTTTACCAATAGAAATATTTATACCTTCTCTTGCCCCTCTTGAATAAAGTTTGCACAGTAATCTTCGGTTTCGAAGGGTAGGCTGTATAGGTAAATAAAATATATATGGTTGTTATGTATACATGTAGGTGTATCTACCCGACGTATGACTACACACATTGTTTGTGCGACTCTATTGAGGACATCAGCCACTCATTGTGCACCAAAGAATTTCAAGCAAGGTAAGAACTTAGTAAAATAGGTACGAGAATCATAACTATGATAACTGATGAGTAACAACTCTGGTCATAAGTACTTACTATGATGCATCTTCACAACAACAACAACAACTTTATTTGTACTTGAATTTACAAGTCATTACCATATAATAATAATAATAATTTAATGATGACATTACCCAGACGGCATATCCACAGAGTGGCTCTTCATCCACTGGGGGACCAACAGTTTAACGTCCCTGTCCACGGTAACTATATCAGCAGAGAAAGTACAGGAACCCTAGAATCACTGATGAGCAAATCGAGCTACATGTAGCATATTGCATATAAATGGTAGCGAGGTGTGCGTACTGAGAGTTGTTTTGGGGTTAAGAAAGACAACGATGGGACACACACACACACACACACACACACACACACACACAGAATAATACTTAAAGGTTTAACTGGGTTGTGGAATTCTTCGGTTGGAAAATCATGGAATTTCAGTTTTGTTTTCAAAAGCTAGGCCAGCAGGTCAGCAAATCCTAGAATATCAGCATCATTCATGGAATAATAGATCTTTGTTAGTGGGCTTCACCATCTATGAATGTTCATACATGTCTTGACTGGATACGTTCAGATTTCCAGGTCTTGGATTTCGTTTAATATTGTCAAGGGAAGTCATCGAATTTTCATATAAAATGTGCAAACCCTGAAGAAACATCTCATTTATATAATTTCTACCTTTTAAATTGTATTTGAAAACATTTTCACCATTTTCTCATATCAGCATAGAGATCCAAGATGGCATCCAAAATCGAAGAAAACAGTGACGTCATACCTGAACTAAATAGTTACATATGGATTAATTAGTTAGGCTACCTAATTTGTTGCTATTACGTTAAGTTAAGGAGGGGAAACAAATGCCTTGAGAAGGAAGAAACCTTGAGTTCATTCAGCGTGAAATGAAAGAAACAAGAGAAAGCAAAAGTTTTGATGTCACTTTAAAACATTCAGCAACTTGTCAACAACAACAACAACAACAATATTTTATTTGTACTCAAAAGTAAAATGAAAGAGCAAACATTACAAGAGTTATCATCTGCGAAATGAGGAATACTGACAACTGGTAACAACCATTGAGGCGAGACTGGACAGGTGGCCATTCATCTTACCTATTTATATCTTCTCCAAAAGGCGCTCCTCATATTACTGGCTATGCAATGTTCTGGACCTGTATTGCCCAGTTCAGTGGGAGTATGGACGGATGAATCTTACACACACCGTTGTATCCAAAAGGAAGATTGCAAAGTTAATTCACGTGGGAATTGTGAGGTATGGTCACTGTATGACAGTTAGAAGTCAGGGTAATGGTTAGTTCATTTATATCTAACTCTGTTCTGGAACATTACAAATATAAGATCAGATCATTGTGTAGATGTACAGTCATTATTCCACTTCTGGTATTATCCTATTTTACACTAGATAATTATGTAGATGTACAGTCAGGTATTATCCCACATCTGACACTAGATCATTGTATATATGTACAGTATTACCCACCAGATCAGTGTGTAGACATACAGGTATTATATCACTTTTGACATCAGATCATTCTGTAGATGTACAGGTATTTATATACATACCACTTCTGACACCAGATCATGGTGTAAATGTACAGGTATTATCCCACGTTTGACACCAGATCATTTTGTAGATGTAAAGGTATTATCTGCAGGATTATTACAATAATGCAACATTTTGACACCAGAACTACAGGTAGAGAGGTACATGTATATTATCTCACTTGTGACACTGGAGATATATGTGTATTCTTGAGTATTATGCTAACTTCTGGTATCGCAGCATATCTAATATCAGCAGTCAATGTTACACATATTCCAGCACTAAGTACTCACTTAGTACCCACTTAGGGCGTGTTTGATTGACTGTATTCTGGAATAAGAATACATGGAATAAAAACGTTGATCTGTTCAACTGATCAATATTCCTTTTCAGCAACATGCGAAATGAAACTATTAATTTTCAGCTCACCCTAATACATAATTTGGTGCAATAATTTTATTTCTTAGAGATTGCAGGAGACATTTTGAAATTGTTCCGATTGTATTCTTATTCCAGAATATGGTCAATCAAACGCACCCTTAGAGTTGCAGGTAGTGTAAGAAATTCAGTATAGTATTGGTAACTCAATGCTGACACATGAGCAGTAGTCAAGATTTTTGCTTTTTCTGTTTGGTCCTAATTCTCTCAACTGATTGTCATGCTTTATTGTTGCAAGTGATTGGGATGATCCACGGTTATTCACGCTAACAGCTTTAAGAAGAAGGGGATTCCCTGCAGAAGCAATTAATAAATTCTGTAGCAAGGTAAGGACATTTTAAACTGTAGTTGTGACAGTCACTATCAAACAAACTTGTTTCAATTTTAAAATTTGATGGATTGAGGTACTATTAAATAACAGATCAACAACACAACGTAGTGCTCACCATTAAATGAGTTACAAATGGTAATTGAAGGATACTCCGATGAAATGAGTGCCTACAGGTACTAAAATATGGTATATATCATTAGCATTGTATTCTGACTTCTGATTCAAATAGCAGTACGGGCTAGTTAACAGTGGTTATAGGTCTAACAGTGTAACAGTACAGGGCAACTTAGAACAATGGCAGTCTATGGGTAATTGTCTTAAATTCATAACTAAATATAATTGCTTTTCAAGGATCTGACTCTAATCGCATTGTTAAACTTTAGAACACTATTTGTGAAGACGACCTCAGACGTTAATATAGCATACATGTATATTTTATTATGTTTTTATTATTTGCCAAAAAGGAGCTATGACATTGCAACACTGTTGCTGTTCATCAATTTGTTGAAATCTGGTCTTCTAACATATACATTTTGCACTGTTTATGTGAACTTTTGTATTTATAGATTGGAGTTACCATGGCACAAGTCACTCTAGAGCCTCAGCTGTTGGAAGCATGTGTTAGAGATGAGCTCAACCTCACTGCGACAAGGTTAGCTCCAGTATCATTCAACGTTGCAATTGTAAATGATTGTATCATCTGTGTGGAAGAGTACCAGTTATATCAGACTCACAACCAATCGTACTGAAGTAAAGTTACATCTTTAAGAACTTTGTATCAGTAGTACCTTTTTTTAAAAAATGATAAGTACTATCCAAATTATAGGATAGATACTGGGGATCTTATGATTTGCGATAGGACTGTGGGAATACTGTACGGAGGAATATCTATTCCCATATTCAAATTACTACGGAAGATACCTGATGCTGCCAGAGCCATTTTTAGGCAGTGTTATAAATAATGTTATTGTCATGTTGCATTGTTTCTAGGGTCATGGCTGTTCTAGAGCCTCTGAAAGTAACAATCACCAATTTTTCCGCAAATGAGGTATAGTATGACATAAAATGAGTACATGTTTATCATTTATAATTATATTATTATTCACTAAGCCATAAATTACCAGGATTTATGTGCGGAATAAAAGTGATGATCCACATGTGTTTTTAAACAGTATTGGTAAAGATGATCAATAATCTAACTTTCAATTGCTTCCAAAAATATTCCGAAGATATCCAAAGTTTTCCAAAGATTTTCCAAATTTTTTCAAAAAATTTCAAAAAATTTCAAATAAGTTCAAAATACTTTTTTCGAGCATTTTCGAAGATTAATGAAGATTTTCGAAGATGTTCCGAAAATTTCCAACATTTATGGCTTAGTGAATAATAATCAGAACATTACATGTCCGCTTAGAGATACGACTTTTTAATTATAGTCTATTATCTCGACGCGACCATGTAATATCCTGTATATGTACAATATTTCCATACACTAATATGTCTGTATTCTTACCCCAAGCAGTGCCATGGATGAATTTATCAGATGATAGCCCATATACCTAAATGGATGTCCTTGGATTCATATCTGTGACCCCTGAAATTTTGTTTCTTGAGTGATAGACCTTATTATATAAGCCACAACTTACCAAGATCAATCACGCATGGAATAAAAGTGATAATACTCAATTACGTGTTTACTAGATATCATATGAAAACACATCTGGGACAGTTTTCTCTCTGTTGCACTCTCTTAAGTCATTTAATAACCGCAGCCATGTTGTATCTCTACAGTGGCACACGACATCTGACTTCCTATCGTTGCTGAAAATATTCCGAAGTTTTCTAAAGATTTCAAAATATGTTAAACATTATTTTCAACATTTTCGAGCATTTCCACGAATATCCCGAAAATTACCAAAGATTTCCAAAGATTTTCCAAAGATTTCCAACATTTATGGCATGGTGAATAATAAACAGAACGTTACATGCCCGCTTCGAGATACGAATTTTTATCTTTTTTATTCACTTTGCTCACTTGTGAAAATATTATCAACACTGAAGACAAAATCGTGGCCATACGTAATATCCTCTCTTTATATATCCATTATGACACAGGCCATATAGAGATCATTTCGTTTGACTGTCAAAGACTGATCAGAACAAAATGCTCGCGTAAGCGAGTCACGCGTCAATTCTCATCTCTGATTGGTTGCCAATACTCAACTCTCGAATTTTATTGGTCAACTGGTGAAGCTGCTTTGACAATAATGCAATGACAATGCAAATGCCAATGAGCTTTTGATACTCAGGCAAAATCGTCTCTATAGAACGTTATGGTTACTGTACAAAATTGCTTTGTTTGAAACCACTAAATATCATATTGTGGTAGATGTGGTGGTCAGTCATCAAGTCAATGAAGTTTTGAAATATATTACATCATAATGCATTCTATAAGTTTTATAGTTGGGGGTGGGACATCAGGACAATTTTTTCACATTTTCTTCTTTAAATACAGCAAAACTGATCAATTTTAGAAAGTTGCTAAGTCTCGGCTGTAAGTGCGTAAAAATCATCATTGATAAAAATACACATCTACAACTTGATTTTATCATTAGCTATCATTAAGTATAATTGCTCTCATTAGCTCTCATTAGCTATCATTAGCCATTGTTAACTATTTTTAGACATCATTAACTATTTTTAGACACCATTAGCTGTCATTAGACATCATTAGCTATCACTAGGTATAATTAGCTATCATTAGCCATTGTTAACTATCTTTAGGTACAATTAGCTATGGTTAGACATCATTAGCTATCATTAGACATCATTAGCTATCACTAGGTATAATTAGCTATCATTAGCCATTGTTAGCTATAATTAGATATCATTAGCTATCATTAGATATCATTAGCTATCACTAGCTATCATTTGCTATCATTAGCTGCCATTAGCTATCATTAGCTATTGTGATCATTAGTTAGCATTAGCTATCATTAACTATTATTATTGATATCACTGGATATCAAAGCTAACAAACAGAAAACTATTGCAGGCTGATTTGGAAAAATGTACATTCATATACATGTATATGTGGGATTTACTGTATGTTGGGTAAAGTGTGGCAATGGTGTATGTATATTTACATAGATCCTGTATTTTGGCACTTACCTATTGATAAATTTCAGCCCACCACAATTGATGTCCCAAATGTTCCAGCTGACCCCAGTAAAGGCACACACGAGATACCATTTGAAAAGGTCATCTACATAGAGAAGTCGGATTTCCGAGAGGTAGGTTAATGATTGTGACTAATATTAATTTGGGGTATTTGTAATTCAAATTAATATAATCTACATATGATTATCAAAACCTGTCTTTAATGTAGCATGCTAGATCTGATGTAATGTGAATACTTTATACACAGTTTTCAAATAGAAATGATATCTGGATAACAAAATACAACTTTATCCAATATATTATTTCTTTGTACTACAACAGTAATTGTACATCAAGGTTCATAGCTGAGGTGTTTTTGGAGGGGTTTGTTTGTGCAGACTTGATATCTTGTGTCTCATCTCTGACAGGCATGTTTTTTGTGCTATAACTGCCAGTATTATAATTAATGATCTGCAGACAAACTGAGATAAACTTTAATTTTTAATTAAACTTTAATTAAATTAAAATTAAATGTAAATATATAGCTATAAACTCTTGTAAAGCACTAATAGAACTTAACTGTATAAGTGCTATATAAACGTAATATATATAGGCTAAAATATTTGGATTAGTAAAACCAAAACGTTTTCGACCGTAGGGTCATCATCAGTGGTATGATCCAAGATTAGCATA
>JANVCJ010071204.1:0-12518 GCA_026413505.1 Epizoanthus ramosus
GAAGCAGTACAGCTGGGTAACAGTTGGTGGACAGAGAGGAAGCAGTACAGCTGGGTAACAGTTGGTGGACAGAGAGGAAGCAGTACAGCTGGGTAACAGTTGGTGGACAGAGAGGGGGCAGTACAGTTGAGTAGCAGTTGGTGGACAGAGAGGGGGTAGAAAAGCTAGTGGTTGGGTACTTACCATTTCATCTTCTCTGATAAACGGAACTCCGCCTGGTAATTTGTTGATAATTTGCGCCACACCTACCACCTAAAGAAAGTATCAAGTTAGTCAAGTTAGTAAAAGTGCCAAACAAATGCACCCTTAATTTTGGGACTGGCTGTTATTATCTGGTCTAGTTGGTAGGAAAAAATATGACAATTGAGTTTGAAATATTTTACCCTTGAATGAATGGTTAAAAGACATCTTCTCTAAGACCAAAGTTACTATTGTATAACACAAGTACAAATCACAATAAATATTTATATTTAAAAATTAATGGTCTTGTTCCTTCTAACTAGTTTCCGGTGTTGATGGTGTTACCTGCCAACTGCTTTTACAACGGGGATTCACCCCCCCCCCCAAGAACATTTGCTTTGCTATTCCTAAATGCTATCAGCTTGATTTTTCCTAAAATTTATTGTCAAACAATAATTATGTGCCAATCATAGCTACAATGGCTACTCTGCTGCCATGGAAACCATGTTTATGATTGACACTTTGATTTGAAATGATGAATAAGAATGCAGCCAAGTGCAATGTCATCCCTTGTGGTTTCAAATGACCAAAGGCTGTCGAGCTCAGTGCACACCTGGGAAGACGAATGGCTGAAGCTGGGCTGAATGCTGTTTGAACTTTCTCTTTGTGAAACTGTCTTGTGATTACTGTGGAGGGTTAATGTAATGAGAAATGTATTGGGCTTCTTGGATATGTGAAACTGATTTGTTGTACTGGTTCATTGTTTCACTTTTTGATGTGCGAAGGATTTGTGAAGGCTGATTATCAAAACTGGATTAATTTCGGTATCCAACCTTCCACTTTATTATTAGGGAGAAAAACACCCAGCTGAAAATCACCTCAAATGGCCCTAAATCATCGCCAGTGAGACAATTCTAGGCAGTGGTACATGTAGGTGAGCTTTATTTCAACATTTAAAGCATATTTTTGCATTTTGACATTCAAGTGAATTTGTATACAAGTCTTATAATCACCTGGCACTTTTCATAGTACAATTGTATCTAATAAACTAATGAACTATAATTTATTATGAAAATCATGCCAAAATCACTTCTAAATGCCCTCACAATGTAAAAGCAACAACTAAGACAAGCAAGCTTTGTTTGTGTGATTTGCACCAAATATCAAATGAATGGAAAACAATATTTATTCATATACAAAATCTTATACAAATTTACTCAATCTGCTTTGAAGTCAGCCTGGGCTATCTGTGCAAAAACAAAAAGACTTCGAGACATCCAAGAATAGGGTACTAGACCAAGATCTTTGATTTTCATAGTAGAATTTGCTACCCCTATACGTACACTTTGCAAAATTAGGTGTCACTCTTCAAATAAAGCTTCTTGTAATTGTGGTTTCATAAAAATCTGAAATAGTGCAGATAGTTTAAAAACTGTGCCAACCTACCTCTCCCTCATTGTTTGTGATCGGCTTACACAGCAGACTCTTGGTGTGGTAACCAGTCTGTCTGTCTACTTCTTGGTTAAACCGTGGATCCTAAAATATTACAATACAAAAATAATTCCATATTGTTCTCATATTCCTGTAATCTTTAATCAATGATAATTGTCAACTAGTAATAACTAATTCAGGCAATATTTGTTTCTTAAAATGTTTTCATAACCCATTGAAAATCACGCACAATTTTAATCATACCCTGGTATATGTTTTGTCCAACCCAGTATTGGGCGTGAGACTCACACATTTGAGGGTTATCTCACGCACTCAGGCATTGCTGAGCAAATCTCATGCACCAAGTAATAAATATCAAATAAAGTAGATGTTTATTTACCTTTTGTAAAGATATAAATAACAAATAAAAAAAAATAACACCCCATAACCACAAATAACAGTCCATAATTGAAAAGATAAATTTCTTATGTGCTTCAACTGCACTTAGTCACCGAAAATGCACCAGAGTGCATTTTTGCCTTCCATTTTCTTGAAACTTTTCTGGGGTTGGGGGCCATGCCCCCAGACCTCCCTAGGAGCTTGTGCTTTTGGCACTTGAAAAGTCTCACACATAGCAAAATCCAAATGTTGACATCTCTGTCAGTATTCCCAGTACATATGTAAAATAATAATGACCAGTCCCTAAATTCAAATAATGGATCTTGTAAAGTTGTGTCTTTTACATATTATTTTAGAGATCAGTCACTTGTTTTAAGTCTTCCTGCACATTTTTAGGATGACAGAGTGTAAAATAATTGGGCAACCTGTGCCATGCTCAAAGACTTGGACCTATGTAAAATGTAAATCTTGCTTGGGCAACCTGTGTCAAAGACTTGAACCTGTGCCAATCTCAAAGACCTGAACCTGTGTCAAACACAGTCTTGCTTGGGCAACCTGTGCCAAACTCAAAGACTTGGACCTGTGTAAAACTCAAAGACTTGCATGCTCAAAGACTTGGACCTATGTAAAATGTAAAATCTTGCTTGGGCGACCTGTGCCAATCTCAAAGACCTGAACCTGAGTCAAACTCAAAGTCTTGCTTGGGCAACCTGTGCCAAACTCAAAGACTTGGACTTGTGTAAAACTCAAAGACTTGCTTGGGCAACCTGTGCCATGCTCAAAGACTTGGACCTATGTAAAATGTAAAATCTTGCTTGGGCAACCTGTGCCAAACCCGTGCCAATCTCAAAGACCTGAACCTGAGTCAAACTCAAAGACTTGCTTGAGCAACCTGTGTCAATCTCAAAGTCTTGCTTGGGCAACCTCTGCTAAACCTGTGCCAAGCTCAAAGACTTGAAGCTGTGCCAAACTCAAAGTCTTTCTTGGGCAACCTGTGCCACACCTGTGTAAAACTTAAATTCTTGCTTGGGCAACCTGTGCCAAACTCAAAGACTTGGACCTGTGTCCACTGTACTGGGACAGGGATTTTACACTGTGAATGGGATAAAACTGTGGAAAATGGGAATGGGATTTTCTATTCTTTTTCAGTCTTTGGCTCTATAAATGTTCATACAAGCCCTTTTTTCGAGTAAAGTTTGTCACGAATACAAAGAGTCCGTATTCTTCGACCTTTTTCTCCTCTTCTTGGCAACTTCTCGCACCAGACTCCACGCCATAGTCAAGTTCTGTGTCATTTTTCTGGATCAGCGGTTCGTTCGTTCATCAGTTTTTTATTTAAATCCATTGTAGTAGCTGCAAGACCTATAAAGGGGTCTATAAACATGACTGTAAGCTACATGGCTGGCAATGGGATTTTTGACTCGGGAACTGGGATTTGGTCAAAAAGTAGACTGGGAACTGGGATTTGGTCAAAACATAGGCTGGGAACTGGGATTTGGTACCACCCTGCAGGACCCTCCTCAAAGACTTGCTTGAGCAACCTGTGTAAAACTCAAAGTCTTGCTTGGGCAACCTGTGCCAAGCTTAACAACTTGAAGCTGTGCCAAACTAAAAGTCTTGCTTAGGCAACCTGTGCCAAGCTCAACAACTTGAAGCTGTGCCAAACTAAAAGTCTTGCTTGGGAAACCTGTGCCAAGCTCGTGTATTTCTCAAGAGCTTTCCAAGATAACTTTTAATATCCACAATGATAACCCTATAAAACAAATTATTTTCTTATTTGCTTCCCCTAAATCAATTAAATACTGGTAAAATTTCAAAAAACATACAACAATTCATACGATTGGTGGGAATGCCAATTATGCAACTAGATGCCAATTCCGATCTTGAAAGGTTTATATGTACCGGTAGTTTTACTGTCACAACATATTCTGGAAAGATCATGTCCATACACAACAGGGAAGGAAAACACGCAGAAATTGTATGTCAATAATAATGTATTATCATTTCAGAACTCATCTGTATCCTAACGATCTCAAACATACTATAGCACTTTAAACTCTTGTTTTTTCATTTAATGCTTATGGAAGACTCTGTTTCACTCTGTGTTTTGTGATGACATGCAAGCCGCTTTCCTGTCCACACAACCAAAGTACTGGCTAGCTTGAATCTTTAGTGGCACAAAAACCTATCCATTATAGTGTGAACACAGTGCTCAAAACACTCAAGTGCTCATATCAACTGGAAACATGAAGTTTTATAGAAAGGAAACCTAAAACCTGGAGATGACAAAAAAAGCTTGCAGTTCTCATCTATATAACATATATGGTTGTGATATCCTTAGGTTTACATCATATGAGGATATTTGATCAGGTCATCAACCTAAATTTTCTGTGAGAATTTTCTGACTGACCATGTTATCTTGCTGAAAACTAGAAGTGACTTGTGAGCCATAACATTGTCTTACCTCACTAGCATGCTGACCAGAACAGATATCCTGTTTTTTTTTCCTTTAACAATAATATATTAATAATTCAAAATATAGGACCATTAAAGCTCAGCTTCTGAAACTCCAAATGAGAAATAAATCACTTTATTGCCAATGATTCTTATCTCTGTGCTGCTGATCCACACGTACATGAGTTGACCAGTAAAAAGAACTGAAATCTTTGCTGACCTTTGCTTACTGGCAAATATAAAATTCCTCTCTCCTCACGGTGACGTAATAGAGCAGTGTGGTACGCAAAATGAGACCGCAGTCACAACAGTTCGACACCAACACAGTAGTGAGCCAGAGCCCAGCTGAAACATGTCATTTTGTTACTATAAACCTACAAAAGCTCGCAAATGTTGTATTATTTCTTGCCATGTTGTTTGTTTGCGTTCTCAAACAAACACACTGGCTGCAATACATGCACGTAAAATGGTTAAACGGCGAATATGTTCCCTTCGTGGTGGGTGACATTACGGCGTTTTGAACATTTCTCTCGACAACCATGAGAATGTAATGAAACAAAACGAATTGCGTTTATATATAGCAACAAACAATACTGCTTGATAAAAACTCCCGACAGCAACATGTACCATGAAATTGGCTTTTGCAGAGCTATTGAACACGACTTGCATATTGACGACGTGTGTAACAAGAAATTCTACAGTGCAATTAAGAGTATTTAGATTCTCGTTAGATAGTTCTCTTATTTATACCGAGAGCGTGAATGCCAAAATAAAATGGAAGTCTTGCACGTGTTTCAACGAAGCAAAACCAGCCCAGATATTCTGCCCGTAATCCCAGGCAATAACCCCTGAACATTGCCCATCGACTTGAATATTAAACAAGCAAACTACATACGTATGAGTTGTGAAGATATTCAAGTAAAGCCCTGGCTTGGCGCACTCGCATGACTACAATCATTTCCGAGTGTTTGTGAGAATACGAAAGTCATCAGGCAAATCACCAAACGTGATAAACTCAGTGATTAACAAAATCGACGGTAACACCGTTCGAGCGCTCTGTTGTAATTCACTATCATTTTAGCACAACATTTAATCAGCAAGCGAGCCAAGCCAGCAAATACGCTTTACGCCTAAAACCCTAATGATTTATTTATACTCAAAAAGTTACAAACCGCATAGGCATCGGGAATGTTGACGGTTTCTCCAGTTTCTGCAGCATATCCAACCAGGCCTTTCCCCCATGGTACTCTGATTTCTCTTTGGTGATCCATAAAATCCTTGCTAGGAGAACTCGGCGAGTTTACTTGGACATCAAAAACTTTCGAAACCAACCACTGTCGTTTACCTTTTGCTCCTTCAACTAGAAATAGCGAGCAGCGGTCTGCATTGGTTAAAATCCCTACATTTACTAAGATCTTATAACTTAGTGTTCGGACGTCCAAATCGTTTGCAATGTCTTTAACAATTTCGAAGAAAAACTCCCGCTCATTTGTATTTTTCAAGTCAAGTTTGGTCTCGTTGTTCAAGCCCTTGGAAGAAGGCAGTCGAATTTTCGATTCGATTAAGGCCCCAAGGCCATGCTGTTTACCGCAATTGGGTAAGGATTTTGTTTTTCTCAACAGCCGCGGAGGGCTCCGTACCCTTGTCCCGCGATTCTCTCGTATTTCGCTCAGGTCTAATGAATCCACGAATCTCGACGATAAAGAGCCACCGTATGTAAACTCCTGTTTTCGTTCCTCAAGTGAATGCTGCCGTTTCGTAATAGGATGACTCTCTGGCTCCGAATACCGGCGTGTTACAGTAGGTGAATTATTTCCAACCTCAGCCGACTTTTCGCTCTCAATATTTTTGTCTTCGTTCTCTGGGTTTATTATATCAACGGTGTTACTAAACCTAAACAACTTGCAGACCTTTTTATTACCACTTTGTACGTCGCCCTCATTCTGGTAAGTCATGCCCTGCGCCATAATCCGCTCTGCACTCGAATCCGAGCCTAAATCTGATTTCCCGCACACACAGAAAACGTCGCCTTCCGCGGCTCTTTCCTCGAGCCATCGCCGAACCATGAGAGCAGTGGCCTTTCGCACAAAATATTCCTCGGCTTCCGCTGGATGGGAGTTCAGCCACGTTTCCACTTCGTAAAATGTTAGCGTCATGGCAGAACGCTCCTGCTCATACTGAACGGCGAAGCCAGATCGGGCTTTCAATCTACATGCTCTTTACAGAAAGGCCCTGCCAACCAGTTGACTGATATATGGCAATATCACTCGATATTTCATACAGGCGGGCAAGAACACACTAGAATTCGGTCTCACACAACCTCTCCGCGGTCAAGGGCGCAGTAAAGCTAAGTACAGCGCATGTATCCCAGTGTAAACAAACAAAACCCTGCTAAATATGCCAAGCCAAGCTGCCCATAATAAAAATGCAGCCCCTGTCACTCGAACTTCTCCATAAGCACTTGACAGGAATTGAGCGATTCGCTGGTACTAGCTGCACAAGAATACGCTAGCCTCAAAAATGGCTTCAGTACCAAATCACAACTTGATCACAACCGCGGTCACACCGCGCAAATATTCTGATGCCTGGTCCGCGGGGCTTTTGTCCTTGTATTGCAAGCAGTAGCGAGTCACGGTTAGGAAGTCGCTTCACAGAGTGCCAAAAGTCATTTGCCACTAATAATAATTTTGTTTGTTCTTCTGCATACATAAGACAAGGTATTTATTGTGCACTGAAGTCGTGAAAGAGTATTTTAAAATAATATTTTACCTAAATAAAATCCCAACCGTTCAATGTCAACGAACGGCAGACCATTTCGTGAACTCGTGATCCGATCATCTCGCCAAACAGCGAAACAATCAACACACGACAAAACAATAACGCAACCACGTGACTTACTGCTTCAATGGTTCCCTCGACCAATTGAAAAGGGATGCCGATCTCTGCTTTGTTCTTAGTCAACTATTTATTTACAGAGTTTACCCATTTGTGTGGTATCCCCAGTTGTGCTGTGGCGACAAGACGGGTCCTTCACCAAATAATCCGGCTTTCTTGAACAGATACCTTGAAAAAACTACTTAGACTATTTACAAAGTGTCAGCTTCCATTATTATCATATGCTGATAGATGTGAAGATTAAACTATTAAAATTGCAAGTCGATCTTTATCATTAGTTAAGTTATCGTTTCAAAATGCTGGAATGAACTCCAAACGATCCCGATCAGGAGGTAAGCCGCTGGGACGTGCGACACTTCCCTGGTACATACACGCACGATTTCTTTTGAGGCAAGTTCGTGTGGGATATTCCTGATTAATAACATTACTATTTCAGAATATTCTGTCTATTCTGCTTGAAGGAGCAGAATACGGTGTACAGAATTAAGAGAGCATTCGTTTGGGATATTCTTATTTCTAAATAGGAAATTCTACACGGAATATATTCCGGCCATTCTGCTACCTGGAACAGAATGCACAGAATGTATTCCAAGTATTCCGGAACAGGAATAGCTCCCAAACGAACGTTGATTCCGATCTATGGCGATTTTTTTTATTCCGGAATAGTGCCGAACGAACGGCGCCCTACGAGTGCGTCTTTAATGAAGTTCTCCTTATTCCAGAATGATTCCAAACGAACGCACCCTTAGTTTGTGGCTATTTATCACACACTGTAAAGGAATGATAATATCCACTCGCCTATTTGAAGCATTTGTGGTTCGATATAATCACTGAGTAGGAAAACGTTTTTGAAACCACAAATCACTAAAAGCACGGAGGAGCTCCATCAGTAGACGATACAAAGATGATCAGATAATGCTACGTGACGTCAAGCCTTTAAGATTTCAGTCAAAACAGCCAATGTACTTGATAGGCAAAACCAACTAATTCACTTACCTATACGCTGCGGTTTAGTAAAAGTAGTCCGTAGAACTGAAAACCACTAAAGAAACCTCGATTCGCACTTCACATTAATTACAGTTGAAGATATCCTTTGCGACTCTTGTAGATTCTTTTCAGCGCCAAAACCATGTTGCCTACTTTTAAACATCCATATATTCCATCTTCCTAGCCAGCCCGCACCCACTGGATGGGTATATTAATGTATCAACGGTGTTTAATATAAACTTTGTATATAAATTAATTAGTCAATTAATTAATTAATCAAAATGTAGTCACATGATTGTTAATTTGGTTTGTTTCGTTAGTACAGACAAAAGAATGAGGTGGCGTTGTCCGCTTTTGAAAAATCGTTTTTCCTCTGATTTTTTATGTATTCTAATTCGAGATCTAATTATCTAATAATAATTAATAATTAATAGCCACCTGCTATACATATATATCGCAGCTATATAACATATAACTTGGAGACAGCGTATAAACTTATCAGTTTGTTTCGAAGAAGCGATCACAGTTATACCGTATTATATTTACGCTTGGGTTTTTTTTGTTGCGAAGTTGGTCCCGGGTATTTCGTGCACGCCTCGGGTTTCTTTATTGACAACTCTCTGTGAATTCAGACTTGTGGTAAGTCTATAAACACCCACCATACGAATTTGCACAAGCCCAAGATTTTAGACATAACACGTCAAACACTGAAACGAACAAATTAAAACAGTTTGTGATGCGCTATTTGCAAACAACCGCAAACTGTTTGTGATAATAGAAACACTTTTACGTTTGTTGGTGATGTGTGGCCGACCGCTCACAAAGAAAACGTAAAGAAAGAACAAATTATATCTCTGATACGTGTGTGTTTGCGTCGTGTGTACCTGAAAACGACGATATGGAAATACCTTCACAAATTTTGGGCGTTAAATTGGATCGCAAACAGCCCAACCCAAACTATTTGTGCTTGTTTACGTCGTGT
The DNA here is from genome assembly GCA_026413505.1 of Epizoanthus ramosus. NCBI lineage: Eukaryota > Metazoa > Cnidaria > Anthozoa > Zoantharia > Epizoanthidae > Epizoanthus > Epizoanthus ramosus. The sequence goes on from JANVCJ010071204.1 coordinate 9,329, forward strand.
TACCATCCGCATATGGAAAAGTCAGCAAAATTCCAGACCTTTTCCATACCAATTGCTGATTTTTCTAGACTCAAAGTGGCAGGTAATTTTAAAGAAATGGACTGTTGCCAGTTTAATATTCTCCAAGTCTCAATTCATATCCTCCATAATAGATCAAAAACAGCCATATGCACCAAGGACAATCTGCAGGCGTAGTGCGAAAATCGCGGCCCGCTGAGAAAGGTGAGGCCTGACATGACGAGATTGTATTACATTGTGGACGTACTTGTTTTTTTTAACAGGCACATACTTGTTACAGATTGAATGCAGAAAATCCTGTCGACTTTTTCCAGGCTTTCCAGACTCCGTACGAACCCCGCTGAGGAGCGGACGATTTGACGGCACAACGTTTTATTCAAAGTTGTTGGATTTCTTAAAGTAAACTCATATCTCAATTAAAAACCTTTAGCCGTGTACTTTAATTTGTGTTAGTTATATATATCATCTAAAGCCGGCGATGTTTTCTTCATCAGTATTTTGCAAAAATACATGTCACATTTGCAGTTAATCGTGTTGCAGGAAATGGCAGAAGAAATCCTCTCACAGCTACCATTTTCTGCGATTGATCATGACACTGAATGATCGACCTTCACCCACATGCGCACTCGTTACGACCACCTGCAATTTTCTGCGACTTAGTGCTGTGATTTGCTCTAAAACGGCAGGATTTCCTGCCATACGACACGCAATATATACTAAGATACGATTGGCAATTTTTGAACATGTCCAAGATCCATGGAGTGTTCAGGATTATTCAGTAATTTAACACAGGATTCTGTTATATAAGAATAACAGATTGCTCGTGTCTTACTCAAGAAAGGGAAATATTAAAATAGAAGTGAAAGTTCAAAAGCCAACTGACAACTTTCATTAAGGACATAATTGTTGATACTATCAACAGATCTACAATTCTTGTCTGCAAATTTGCAAGAAAAATCCCAATTTTGGAGAATATACATCGACTACATTTTCGTCCAAGAAGCCAAGACGGAATAGTTGAGGGCGTAATCGGCTCATGACATTAATGAACGGCTAATCCACCCTTTACCGAAGGAACTCAGTGATCGTTCCCTCCTTCTTGAAACAACTGATAGGTTCGTTGTAATTGTGAAAAATATGTTAGGCATGTTACTGGCCATTATATAATTATTTTATCCAGATCCAATTGGGCCACACCCATGAAATATATTAAACTAGGAAGCATGCCAAAACACATGCCTTCTCGAGGGGCCCACTGATTTGGGTAGGGGGTAGGGGCTAATGTCCTTTGTCTCCTTTGGTGCTAAAACCCTGAATATTAAAAATTTTGGTTCATTGCATATCGCAGAAAAGAAAAAGGCAAATTCTAGGAAGAAACGTCCATACATACACTCATACAGCTATACAAGAAAGTATGCAATCTGAAAATGACTGGCTTACTTTACCTTTCCTTTACGTTGCTGATCTCAGTCCTGGAGCCCCCTCTACCGCCTCTACCGCATCTGGCGCTCGAGCCCATGACTTGCTCTATTCAGTGATGAACAGTGTTGCCAGCCCATTCTTAACAGTTGAAGCACAACGTCTCCTAGGTATTCAAAATTTGTTTATATATTTTAATATAAACAAAAGATATGAAAAATATAGGTATTGAAATAGATATAAATTAGCAATTAAAATTAGTTCTTTCCGTTATAATGCCAATGGGATTCTTGCCAAGGCAGTGAAACAATCTGTAGCAACCAGTGTAGGCTAAAACAAACAAAAGGAAAAAAAGATTTAGATAGCAGTAAGTTTATTACTCAAGGCCGTGGGTTAAAACTTCATTCAGTGAGACAATAACAGCCGGGTAATATTATAAACACTATTGAAATGCAGATTCAGTTGTTATTTTAAATTTAATATCTTTATCTAACACAAAAACTGCTTTTATCTTATTTTATTTTCGTCTTCTTTCCGTTACAAAGACATGTATAACATTTTTTAAAGTTTGGTCATCTGCCGTGATCTGGTCATACTACTAACGTAAGTGCACGTGCAAGGAAACCAAACGATTCAATATCACTTTGTTTTCGGTCTGCGTTATTGCTTTGGTCCATTGTTTTATTATCAAGTTAGATATAATTATTAACTACTGAAACGCTTTTGTCTTTCTGCTCTTACAAAAGGTGTGGTGCTATTGCTGTGGTAATCGTGGTAATCAACACCTGATTAAAATAAACTAATAAAGCTCATGGCTACCCCATGTTGTTGTTTTCTTATCGCGATCTAAACCATCTTAACCTTTTTTTAGAAACACACAAAAAGGCTGGCGACAGTTCGCGATCGCGAGTGCGGTTGGCCGTTGGATCACTGATAGTCTGGCACGCGGCAGTCGTTCGCCCGAAGTTTCAAAACATGTGATATCTCTAGGGACCAAAACTGTTTTAAAAACACAAGCCACAATGCGAATAGATGAATCAATATCTGCTATCAAAGAGAGTAGTTCATTTGGGGGTAGGGGTAGGGCCTATTGAATTCAGGCCTCTCTGGAGCTAAAGCCGAACATTAGAAAGCTGTTTTTGACATTTCTGAACTCTAAAATACAAAATATAGGACTGACTAAACATACTGTCTGATTAATGACGTGAGTTATCATTTGTGTACTTATATTGTCCGTCTGTTCTCTGTATTATCTCAGTGTGCACCGATATATTTCTCTTTCAGTTGTATACCGTAAACTGATTCTCAAAAACCAGCCTCCTCCTGTACAAACCCAGAGGCGCTCATGCCCACGCATTTAAAACGCAAAACCCCTTTCATGTACAAGCCCCTGGGCATATATTTGGTCTTACTCATTCGAAGTATTGATGCCGGCATGCGTATTATACGGAGTATGCATTATACATTACATATACTATCAAAATAATTAATACAAAAATTTTGTACTGGATATCGGAAATAGCTTTCCGGTACTAAACGAGTCCGATCTTAAAACAAATATATAGTCTGGTCCGATTTTGGCACAAACATAAATACTGATTTAAAATAATCTAAAGTCTAATGACACAAACAAAATATTACGTTTGGAATGAGATTGAAAAAGCCAGAATATGAAAAACTAACTAACTAACTAACTAACTAACTAACTAACTAACTAACTAACTAACTAACTAACTAACTAACTAACTAACTA
>JANVCJ010071215.1:0-12515 GCA_026413505.1 Epizoanthus ramosus
GCATTGCATTGCATTGCATTGCATTGCATTGCATTGCATTGCATTGCATTGCATTGCATTGCATTGCATTGCGTTGCATTGCATTGCATTGCATTGCATTGCATTGCAATGTATTGTATTGTATTGTATTGTGTTGTGTTGTATTGTATTGTATTGTATTGTATTGTATAGGAAGAATATACTACGCTTTTGCTTCTATTCGGTAATATGTATTCACGAATCTTTTAAGATTAAAAGACGATACAGGACACTATAATTGTAACTTACTATGTCGAACTTGTATCTTTTTAAAGCATGGACATTATCTTGCGAGCCTTCTGGCGTTCTGGAAACTTCAAGAACACTCGCCGTTGGAACCGAGGTCGTGTGCTGCTTACTGGCGCAACGGGATTCCTGGGAGCTTTTCTGCTCAGAGACCTATTGAAACACACAAAGGTTTGTCGCATGGTTGTCTCTATAGAAACGACCAGTCGGTTTCAGTGTGTTATTTCCTGCCTGTCTATCTGTCGCTGTTTTAGTTGCCTACTTGTTTATCTCTGTTTATCTATCTCCCTTTCACTCCGACTTTCTTTTGATCTGCTGCTGTTTGTTTTCCTATACCTGCCTGTCTTTCTCTGTTTCTACATCTATGTCTGCTTGACTGTAGTTATTTGTTTAACTTTCTGTCTCTCTGCCCACATGTCTGTCTGTCTTTGTTTAGCTGTCATCCGATCTGCCTTTCTGTCAGGCTGTCTGTCTGGGTGTCTCCTTTTGTTCACATTCCTGTCTGTCCAGGATGAGCTGAGAAAAAGAAGGTTCTTACATGCGGGTGTGTTTATTACTCCAACCTTCCGCATCTCTGTGTATATGTATACGTGTGTGTATGTATGTATGTATGTATCTATATATATGTGTGTACACACACACATATATATAGATACCTGTATACACATATATCTAGATGTGCCTGTGTGTGTGATCAGCTTCTCCTTGTGTCTGCTATTTCACATCGTTTACGAAATGTTTCCACGCCAGGTGCACGTGTACTGCCTTGTGCGAGAAGCTGCTGACATGCCGTGTATCAAGGAGAGGCTCAAGAAGGCCCTGCAGCAACACGGCGTTCTACCTGTTGTCCACAATGGTTACCAGATGACAGAGGACGAACGTTACTTGGACTTTGGCTTTGAACACAGGGTTACTGTCCAGAAAGGTCAGTGGCTAACAAGAGGAAAGCTGTTTCCTTTCACATTGTCATTGACATTATTATTGCTGTTGTTGTTTTTGTTGCTGTTGTCGTCATTTTCATTTCCATTAGCATTAACACTGTTGCATTGTTATTAAACATTACTGTTGTTGTTATTGTTGTGATGGTGGTGGTGGTTTTTGGCATTGCTATTATTGTATTTGTTATTTTTGTTGTCCCTTATGTGGTATTACAGTATTGTTGTGGTAATCCATTGTGGACTTCGTTGAATTTCTTGAATCTCTAGCCACTTGATTAGTTGTTTAGATATCTATTTCATTCTAAAATTTGAAGATATTGTATTTGGTCAGTGAAATAACATTGAGTTTTGATGACTTCTTACTAAGTGCTCCAGAATGCCAGAACATTTAAGTAAATCACTTCATGAACTTGTTTATCTATCTTCGAATCAGTGATAGTAATATTTAGAGAATATTCATGTTTCTTATGCAGCCGATGTTTCTTTGATGAATCTTGGAATGAGCGAGGAGGAATATGTACATCTTGCCTCCGAGGTAACTGTTATTGATAAATTAATAATTATGTAATTGCAAATAAATAGATATTCACAGAGATATACAACTATTTTTAAAAAAGGTTGACATCTGCAAAGTGCAGTAGGTAATACTAGGTAATCTCCAACATGTATATTTTGCTAACTACTGAAAGCTGTTCAATCAAGTTTGAAATATCTGTATACATCTGCACACACACATATATACACACACCTATCAGACAGACACACAGAGAGACGCATACACATATGCTCTTTCTCAGACACCCGTCTGCCTGTCACAGGGACATTGTTCTAGATATAAATGTGTTTCTTGTATAGGTTGATTCCATCATCCACGCGGCTGCTGCAGTGAATATGGTCTACCCGTATCAGGTAAATACGTTTTGATACTCGTCTTCATAAATCTCACGAGAGAGATTACCGTTTACCTTACGCATTTGTTTGACTACCACTGTGTTAATACGCTCGATCAACTAATCACAGACCGCCTTCCATTTCCAAGAAGCTATATTCAGCTGTTCACGTTCTTTGTTCTCTGTACCACAGGCGCTGCGTGGTACTAACGTCAGCGGCACTCAGAACGTGCTTCTGTTCGCGTGTACCAGCAAGATCAAGCCCGTGCACTACATCAGGTAATTATGTCGTTTAAAACCATTTGTTAAGGTCTGTATAAACGGTGCCAATATATGATCCAACAGCATGATTCATCCCTGTACAGTTTTATGTAGCATATTTTAGTAGAATGCCCGTAGTCACTCACAATCGTAATCATCTCCTGCAGCACTGATGCAGTATTTCCACACGGACTGTCAAACTGTTCCGAGGATGCTGACATGTACGACTTTCCAGACCAACTCATGGATGGGTGAGTAGTTTTGTATACCGCATTCCTGATTCTACGGCCTTTTGTTATTGCTCCATTTCTTTATCTTTTTTCTGTTTTTTTGTCACAACTTTCCTCGTTTCTTCTTCATGCTGCACCTTTTGGTGCCTCTTCCCTTCTTATTCCCCTTTCCCTCTACCCGTCACTCCCTTCCTTGCTTCCTTCCTTGCTTGCTTGCTTGCTTCTTTGCTTGCTTGTTGGCTTGCTTGCTTCTTTGCTTGCTTCCTTGCTTGCTTCTTTGCTTGCTTTTTTGCTTGCTTCCTTGCTTGCTTGTTTGCTTCTGTCCTTCCTTCCTTCCTTCCTTGGTTGGTTGGTTGGTTGCTTGCTTGCTTGCCTGCTTCTTTGCTTGCTTCCTTGCTTGCTTCTTTGCTTGCTTCCTTGCTTTCTTCTTTGCTTGCTTTTTTGCTTGTTTCCTTGCTTGCTTGTTTGCTTCTGTCCTTCCTTCCTTCCTTGGTTGGTTGGTTGGTTAGCTGGTTAAAGTCAATAAAGTCAATTCCTTGCTTGCTTGCTTACTTACTTGCTTGCTTCCTTCCTTCCTGCGATACCTTCCTTCCATCCTTCGATATGTTCCTCCGTTCGTTCGTTCCTTCTGCCCGTCCCTTTGTTAGGTTAGTCCAGTAACATATGGTAATCTTTCTATATCTAGGTATGCGCAGTCTAAATGGGTTGCGGAACAGCTGGTGCTGAGAGCCAAAACAAGAGGTCTGCCAGTCGTTATCTACAGACTAGGTAAGTGTCTGCACACCAAATCACCACACCAAATCTTTTTTTCATTTATTTCCATGCGAGTGAACTCAATGAGTTTACAAATGAACATTTTTATAAAGGCGATGATACAAGATGAAGTTTTTCCTGCATTTCTTTTGGAATAATTGAATGAAAACCTTGATTTTATTTCTTCAGGTAACTTGGCCGGTGACCGCAAAGGTTCCACCTGGAACCCACTTGATTTCACCCTGCTAGTACTCAAAGGATGCGCCGAGACACTAACCGCGCCGGATGTGGACTGGAACCTGGAGATGACCCCTGTAGATTTTGTCAGTGAAGTCATCGTAAAAATGACACAGGTTGGCGTAATACTTGATCTGTGTTTCTGCACATGAGACGTTAACTAAGTAAGAACTTGTTTCAGTTAACACAGGATAATATAGCCTGGTGGTGTATTCAGATTCCACAGCACTTGAGTTGTTCTTAAAATATCGCTTCAAAGCTTGCTATTCGATATATTTGAAATAAAATCAACACAGAAGTTCATCTTTGTTTTATGATAGATTTTGCCGCTACATCCGTAATTTACTTCATTAAATCATCATAACTACTGTTTTCTGTCAGGTTCTGCAATGTATTAGACATTCGGCGTGAGTTTCAGTTTGTGATGGGATCAGTTGCAGTATCTTACTTTGTGATGTTCATAGTTAGACGAAAAATATAATGGAAGTTTACTTTTGACAGATATTACTGAATTGGCTGGAGGAATACTTGAAGAAACAGAATGGAATCACTGTAAATATCGTGCTACGCTAGCGAGGGTTCGGGTGTTCAAACGATTGCTCTTTTCAATCCACATTTCCTTCATCAATTTTGCTTTTGAAAGGTACTTGGCAAGCCGCATTCATCATTCAGCATCAGAACACCGCGAATTCTGCTCGAATAGCCTGGAAAACGCATCTGAGAGAGCTGAAGGTTTAAAATGTCCCGGGGTAACATATCCCGAACTAATTTAACCTCGACCCTGCGGACTTCGACGTCACAAATCTATCTGTGAACGCCATTAAAACTCCTGGTATCGCCACTGATGCTCTATATCTTTTGAATATTAAAAAGGCAAACATTTCAAAATGTTAAAACAGTTTGTATTTCTAGAAAGTAAGCATTCTTTTCTTTTTTGTAGCAATTATCGGAAGTGGTGGGTAAAGTGTTTCACATCATCAATCCGCAATTACTGGACTCCAAGTAAGTTGCACCTCCGATATCTTCTAACTTGCTTGTGACTGGAGAGTGTTTGGGAAATCCTTGGAGACCCAGGGGCAGTCTGTCGACTGTTGGGTCTCTATATAAATAGCATTCCTTGAACTTTCAAATCATTTTTCATTACATATTTATTAGGAGGTAAAAAATTAGACCCCAAGATCCGCTACTGATTGTTTATATCTGGAGAAAAGAAAGGAAGTTGAAACTAGAGAGGGAGACAAAGGAGATTCTGTGAGGGATGTATGTATTCGCCAAAGCTTTCTTTTTGACCACTAAGTCTACAGGAATAACATACTATTGAGCAGTTTAGAGATTGGTCCGATATCCGTCCACTGCGACGTTTGTTAGTGGAATTCCTGAACGCATTCCTTTCTCAATGCCCTAAATGAAATGTTCTTCTTGTGTTTGATATATGGCCAAACCAGCTATCCAATAGCGTACTCTGAAGAAGTTTTCACTGTGGTTTACGTTGCTAACAAGTGATGTAGGATGATCTTCACGAATGATCAAACGAGAACATTTTGTTTCTTTATGTTAGGTGGCTGTTTGAATGGATGGGTGTTCATGGGTACCCTCTTAAGATTGTGCCATACGATGAATGGCGTTCCAGGTAGGACAATAAGCTGTTGTAAAGGAATGTGAGTGAATATGTCTATTTATCTATCTCTACTGGTTTCTTCTGCTTCTTTATTTCTTTGTTTCTTGCACTTGTGGTCCCAGTTGCTCGAAAGGTGGTTAACTTTAACCCAGGGTTAGGTCAAGTTGTAAATCAAATTTCTTCATCTAGGAATACGTAATCCGCTATATATTACTGAAACATTCCTCGGAAACCCAACTTTGTAAACCCGTCATGATAGCTTAAATCTATAAGGCAGTAAACCCAAACATGGGGTAAAATTTTAACCCTGGGTAAACGTTATCCCCCTTTTCCAGCAACCGGTCCCTGGGTGATTGACTCTTAATTAACCTCTTAATGTTAGGATGTTATGTTACAATTATATGTTGCTAATGTGGGGAAGTCGTTACGTTTGAGTGGATAATCCATAGAGTAAAATCTGTAGTGGCCTCGTGGCCATCTGTAGTGGTTACTTTTTGGGTGAATATATACTTTTGCGACTTTACGGTGTATATATTGATAAGTTGATGTATTTACTAACTGTTTCGTATTTTGCCAACGCGCCCACTGTAATTGGCGAAAGCTGTTGTGTTCCTGCCGTTGTTTTTCTTTTGTCTTTGTGTACTTTGTTGTAATTGTTGTAATCAGTGACGAAGCTGTAGATCGTATGTCGTTTAATTGGCCAGTATCTTTTCACTTGTTGTGAATATTGATTTCCATTATCTATCTGTGCGATCCAAATGTAGCGTTGATGAGCTGAGCAAGAAAGAGGCGACTGTAGCTCACTCGCTATTGGCTCGTTTGTTGGATGCGTGGATCAGGTAAGACAACATAGAGAAATTTATCACGGCCGGACCTTCCACCAACCCTTGCTTTTGTCTAACGTCTTAGAACATCTACAGCCTCTGCACCTCACCCCACTAGAGCAAAACGACTTCGTCTGGTACTTGGTTTATTTAAGTTAGGCCTTGTGTTTCATCTCCTAAGTCAGTATGGACATGGCTCGCACAGTTTTGTCCTTGAATTTTGCGATAGTTCAAGAGTCCTCGAAAAGTGCTTGAAATTCTGCCAACTTCGGCCTTGAAGAGTGTTATATTGTGCTTGAACTTTGGTATCATAGACTTGCTTTATTTCAGTTCTCACGAACAATTTAAAATATTTAAACACTGTTCTAATAAAATGTCTGTTCATGACAAAACTGAATTCGTCTATGTGTTTTTATCCAGGAGAATGGGGGCCGAGAAAGAACAATATGTCAATTGCACACTTGCGATATATAGAAATTCAAAAAAGATCTTGAGGCCCTGGGTAATAACTATACCGTTTGTGGGTTATTCCCCAGAGCCTCGTAGTGATGTATATTTGTTGAAGGATTTTCAAAATAGACTTCTTAGTCTTGGAAATCAATTAGGATGGAATAGTTTTTTTTGTTCAACGTGCGCTGAAAAGTATTTTGACAGTTTCTCTTAGTGTACTTTACAGCTCGGGGCATCGCGAACACTCTTCCATTATTACTCCACAATTGCGAATGGTTGAGTACTGTATTATTTGTCTTTCAGAGAGCCAGCGTTCTTCTCTCAACTAAGTACTTATCAGAACACAAACTTTGAAGCGTTTATGAAACACTCCCAGATCAGTTACCCGCAGATAAACGGCGATCTTCTCACCAGCTATTTTGTGGCACTCGTTGGACGGAGCGCACTCCCGCCACCACAGAGAAACATCCGAGGTAGGAAGAGTTGTGTTGCTTGTGGTAATTTCGTACGTTTTAGTAATTAAGAGGCAGTAGACTAAGGGGATCGTTTGCCTTCGCATTATTCTACCAATTTTAATTACCTCTCTTTCGTCACTTCTTCCCTCCACGCCTCGCCCTTACTTACATACGTACCATTTCTCACCTCGCCTTCCCTTACCACACTTTACCTATTTTGTCTCACTTACCATTCCATGATTCACTTTACCTACAATTTCTCACCTCGCCTTTCCTTACCACACTTTACCTATTTTGTCCCGCCTACCTCACCTTATTCCATTTCACCTACCATTTGCCACCCCACCCTTCCTTATCACACTTTACTTATTTTGTCTCACCTACCTCACCCTACTTTACTTTAACTAACTTTGCCTTACCTCACACACGTTACTTTTTACCAACTTTTTCTCAACTAATCTCACCGGTAAAGTAATGTAAGAACGTAGCTTCATTGACCCTTTTTGTCTTATGCCCCTTTTTGTCATCAAGGACCCAGACCTCTTGAAGGTAAGGTCACTATAGTTACAGGCGCTTCAAGTGGCATTGGTTTAGGAGTTGCTCGAGGATTGGCCAAAGCTGGAGCTAAGGTTGCCATGGCAGCAAGACGAATTGAAAGGTATGTCAGACGTATTGTTTGTTTCTTTGTTCCGCATAAGCATGGCGATAGGGCTGTGGTCTAAACTGTTCACATTTTCATATTACGTTTTGTATTTTACCATAATTATCATGTAATGGGCTCCTGTTGTTTTAACAAACAGTATTAACATTATTGCTGAAAGGATTTATCCTGACTATAATAAATAGATGTCTCTATATACGAGACAGAATTTGGTGTACTTAAAGCAAGTTCATTGTTTGTAGTATCACGGGATATCGGCATCAGTAAACATATGATTATGTACACTGACCATCATGGACGTGATTTCCCAGAAGATGATGATGTTTGATAAGGGAGGGGGTCAAGTCGCATGCCTTCTTGAGGGACCCGTTTGGTTGTATGGGGTGCATGTAATTCCTGCTGCTCCCTGTCTCCTCAAGGTGTTATTTTGTTATTTTGTTTGTTTTATTTTTGTTCAGTTTGTTTTTGTTTGTTTTCGAAGATCTCTGAAACTAAAAGTCAAAATCCAGAAAGAAATATACCCTCTGTTTTGTTTTTTCCCTATCATTTCATTTTCTCTACTTACACTCTTGCCTCCCGCAAAATGGAAATAGGTGGTGAAAAATTGGGAAATTCCGGTACCATTCATTGATAGCTGTGGTTTTTTCCAATTTTGTTTATCTATTTTGCATTGCCTTGTCAGTACATTTCTACAATGAACATAATTTCATTACAGCATCTGTTTACTACAGTCAAATAATATCAATGGTATTATTTTTGTTAGAAATGTCTTCCTTCTTAAAATATGGACAGAAACAGACTGTGACATTCAAATAAAGGCTCTTGATGAGTACATTTATCATGTGATTGGGAAATGTTTCTTTCTTTATAAGAACTGTACTGGTGATATGTATAGATTATTTCATATATATATTGTCTTCGCCTGTGTTGTGTACATATTAACTTTCGTTAATATTACTCAAGTGTCTTATTTAGTGGAGCACTGGTAAACATTTTCCAATTTACCATCAGGTTGGATGCTCTACGCAATGAGATAGTTTCGCAGGGAGATGTGGCCATTGCTGTCAAAACCGATGTTGTTAAGAGAGAAGAAGTAAGTGAAGACAGAAGGCACTAGAGTATTAGTATAAGGTTTTAGCGAAAATAACATCTGCCAGTCAAAGTAATAGTTCAGTATCTAATTGTGGACCACCTGTAAACTAGCTGGAAGCTAACTGTGTATCCACGTTAAACATAGTATTTATTATTTATTTTATTTTATAAATCACTCGATTAGTAACATTTTGAGTAGCAGAGTTTTCGAATCAGGCAGATTTTCAGCCTGATTTCATAAATTTTTGAAATGAGAATCGAGCCTAAGAGTCGTAGCGTCTAAATGGGCCAAAACGTACGTCAACGATCTTGACTCCATTCTTGGCAGCCCACCCATGAAATGAAGATAGAAAATCGCAAATTCTGTGAGAAGAAGCCTAAAGGCTTTTGTTTGACGTTAGCAGGCAAGAAGACAACGGACTTAACTTTATTTATAAAATAAGGCAGATATAACGCGCGCTCTGATTGGACAAACCGAGTGCATTATAATTCAACATATGCACGGAAGCTACGTCACTCATCAGGTTTGTTTTAATTTGCTCTTCTTTCTCTTGTCTCTGTAGTTTTATATTTTATAAAACAAATAAAAAAACTCACCCACTCGCTTTGTTGAGTTATAGAAGCACTTGTGAATTTGTAAGGCAGTACACTCAAGAAGTGCTGAGAAGCACTCGCCTTCAGCTTGTGCTTTTGTGTACTTACAAATTCATGTGTGCTTCTATAACTCAACAAAGCACGCGTGCTCGTTTTTTATTTCTTTAATAATATATATATTATCATTTAAGATTAATTATCATTTAATATTTTGGACTATATGGGTCTTAATTCCTACACAGAAAACTGCAGGGAAAAACTTTTGTTTAAAATTTTTTCAAATAAAAATCCAAGCCAGGAAGCCAATGACACAACTGCATCAGATTGAGATCAGGAGCATATGTGCCAATAAAATAATCCTGAAAGATCTTGGCTCAGCAAAGTTCCCATGCTTACACCATGCAAATGACATTGCAATTCTTCCAATTTTGACTTTGGTGACGTTTCAACCCTATACTATAATTATTAAATTTTCTGTAAATTGTTTCACCCTATACTACCACTTCACACTGTACAATAATAATTCAGGGATTTAGTTCAAGAGATCAAATACATTTCTAACAAAAAGGGTGATGTACACATTGTAACTTATGGTTTTCATCAGGTGGACGACCAGCTGGTATACACATTATACATGGTATACAAGAGGCTACCAGTAGCCTATACTCGGGTCGCATTCGTTATGGTCTTTGTTAGAAGCTTAACATGCATTAGTGGTCAGGATATTACAGTATAATAAAACACATGCATGTGCAGAACTACGGTATTGGAACACAAAACATGCTGATAATAATTTGCCCATAACACACATCCCACAAACAAAATCAATCACGGCAAGGATAGGATATTAGTGGTGACAACTATCAAGGATGTATGTCATATCCAATCCCACAAGCAAGGGAGCACAAAGCAAACTTAATTTGAAGTATAGTTGTGGAAGTCATAGCACATGTATTTGGAACACAAAACATAACAAAAAATATAATAAAATGACAAAAGTGAAAGCTCACCTCAGGCAGTTTCAGGTGCGAACAATTATAATTATATTAAAAGCAGTCTGTGGAACATGTAGTACATGGGTAACGATGATCATATTAATAGTACCTGGTGGCGGGGTGGTTGGAATGCCAGCTGGGGGTGGGGGTGTGCCTCGCCTAATAATTATGGCGTCTATGCGGATGTCAAACACCTCTTAAACTGGGTTAATGCGGAGATGCGCAAGAATTAACTCAACGCCTATACTACTGTTGTATGGCATAGAATTCCGGTAATGACATATTTGTAATCAATATGAATGTGGATATGATATCTTGGGAGCAAATAATAAAGAGATCTTAACAGCTAAGATGGTTCATTCTGCGTTTATGCGGATGTCAAACACCTCTTAAACTGGGTTAATGCGGAGATGCGCAAGAATTAACTCAACACCTATACTACTGTTATATGGCAGGGAATCTCGTATTTAAATTTAGGTATTGCCATATTTGTAACCAACGCAGCATGATAACGTAAGAGAAAACAATAAAGAGTTGTCAATAGCAAAGATGCATGGTTCACTTGTATTTATTACATGAGCTCAATTCTTGCCTTCGTTGGCAAGTTCAGGATTATAAAGGATCATAAACTTCCACAACATTTTCACATAACCAATTAGAAAATAGATGCAATATAACGTGCACTCTGATTGGCTATAGTTCTATTTTCTATCTAAGTGGACAGAAATGATAATAATCATCATCATGCAGTGATGTTACGCTTGCACGCATGTGCAGAAGATGCTTAAATTCCTGTTTTCACCAATCTCGTTCCCAGAGCCCACGTTCTTTTAGGCCTGCGGCGAGGAACGAAGGGCCCTGGGGTTGCCTGATGTTCTATCGGGGGACTCAAAAGAACCCACGCACTCGTCGATAAGAGTAGGCTAATGCCGTTGTTGTGGTCTGTATCTCATCTCTACATGCAGCTGAATCCATCTAGCTGTAGGCTATGCTACGAGGTCACACATGGGCCGTATAGCAGCTGCCACAGGCACCTTGTAATGCTTTCGGTTCGACCTTTTGCAATTCAGCCCAATGTGCTGCAATGATTGACAACAAGCCCAACATATATCATAAATCATAAATTCTCCAAACTCCATGGCCACCCTGTGCCCTCCTCCTAAACTTGAGTTACATACAAAGAAAACAGTTAAAAGTTAAGTTAAGTTACATGTAGAATGATATACATATAGTTACAAACAATAAAAAATAAATGTGCATGAAAGCTATTTGAAGAGTTTGTGGCCACATGTCATCATGATAATTATTTCTAAATAATGTTCCTTGATCTCATACATTTGGCAAAATTCGTATCACATGATCATCCTATGCTTCAGGTAATAAGTAAAAGTTCTTGTTTATGGGGTAGTGAGTGTCAGCGGCAATCAATAAAATTAATATTATTAATTAACCATCCTAAACAACATAAATGATACACAATGATTGAAACAACATAAAGTCCATGTATTAGCGAACTTTACTCATATGACTGTCAGCATTATTATCTCATTTGGGGAATCTGAAGAAACAAAATGCAGAATTCACAGAACATAAATTCCCCCATTACCTGAAACATGTATACATACATGTCAACATCAGTCGATACAAATTACCAAAATGTATGATTGATAAGTATGTAAATATCATGACATGTACCACAACACTGCCGCAGGATGTTTGGATTACCTGTCTCTTGAGCATAATTACAGTATTTTTAAAAAATAGCTGATAATTTAAAATAGTTAACGATTATTCCCCAAAGTGGAGGATATTTCTTGAGCTACAAAATGGTAAGGCAAATTATATCCACCACTGGGACACTAGGAACCAACACTGAGGAGAATAATTGTTTACTCCCCCTCCCCCAGGGGCTCCGCTGCCCTCCATGAACTCCACCAATCTCTTTGATTGGTTGATATTCTTAGAACCTGTCAAAGGCCCCATCTCTTATGCACCTATCAATGCTGAGCTGGGGGAGGAGGGGTGGGGATTTGACATTTTCTACAAAAAAATAAACTAAAGCCACTCCGTTGGGGCAAAAATTCAGTCAAAACTTGCCAAACTTACCATAATTATACTCTTGCTGTATTTCAGTTAATAAACATACATGTACCTTGTAGTATACTTTGTCAAAAGCCAATCTGTGGGGCAATCAAGACTGTCAAATCCCTGTCCCTTTCCACCCACCCCCCCCCCCCCCAGGTCTTAACACTT
>JANVCJ010071226.1:0-12510 GCA_026413505.1 Epizoanthus ramosus
GGTTGGAGGGTGATGAGGAAACGAGATCTGGTATAATACCAACAAGAAGGAAATCTGATTGGCTGATCAATTCAACTTGTCCCCATGCCCCACGTTTATAAGTGTACACAATGTAACAAACTACATGTAGAAAGTTGCCAACTACCCAACAATATAAAGCACAGATACTTCAATTTACAAACATAATTTATTTTCAAGTGTGGTTTTCAAGTCAAATATATACAGTGGCAGGATTTTGCAATTAAAAGCTGCATTGAAGTCAAGTGCAGCAAAAGCTGCATGATTTATAAGAAATGTCTAAAATGTGAACAGTTGGGATTTCGAGAAAACTTACCAGTAGTATGATGCAGTGATCCTCGTCCGAGACTATGCAAATGACATTTTTGCTGGTAAACTTTGGATAATGACATTTTTCAAGCTGATATTTGTTACTGACTAGCACTTCTGGGTGGGCAAACAACACATCAGTCACTGCTGGCACGCATTTCTGCTTCTGACTCCAAGTCTAGTGGACTTTGAAATTACTACTGTCTTCTATTTCAGTATTTTGCTCGATCATTCAGACGATATTATAGCTAATTACAGGCCACTCTTTTCCAAATCCGGAACCTTATCAAGCATCAGAGCCATCAACAGAGACACGACAGTCTCAACTTCCAAAGATTAAGAAGCAAACTGTTGAACACATCAGGAAGAAGTTGATATGTCCGAAGGACTTTCTGTAGCCCATGAACAGCCGACAGCCAAGACATATCTCTTTTGCTGCATGACAGCTCTCACAACTTCCATTTGTTTATGTTTTAGTTTTAAATTTGGAGATCCACGTTTCTCCATTACACGAAATGTAACGGATTAATTAAATGATCAAATCGTCAACAAATCGTTCATTCCCAGAGCCCGCTTTCTTTTAGGCCTGCAGATTAAAACGTGAGCATGCATGGACAGTTGTGCTGGTGGCCCATGGCAGCCATGTTGGCCATTCGATCTGGGGACGAGATCAGGTTATTAACCCCAAAAATTTCACAGAATAGTTCAGTTAAACAAGTTCTTTCATTTTGCTCACAAAGTGTTTCCCACTTCAGGATTCCTTTAAAGAAACCTATGATATAATAGTGAAATTGGCAAGATGACCATCTTAATCTAAGACTGATGGAGTCCACTGAATATTGATAGGGCTATAATTTTACTGTACAAAGTGCATTTAAGTGTGAGTCTACAGTCAGTACATCTGTACTGGGGGGGATCTGGGAGAATGCTCCCCTCGACAAATATTGAATTTTTATTTTTTAGGTCTCTTGAAACCAAGTGGCTGCCAGTATAGTTATATAATTATGTACATGTATCTAAAAATATGTTCTTGAGATTGTGTTAAAATTATCAATTTATACTGGAAAGATGTTTCTAGATTATGCTAGGAGTGTTGAATGGTTCTTCAAAATGTTTGAGTGCTTGCAAATTTTGGCCCTTGCTCGAATTGCTCACAAACTGTTGGAGGATGCTTGCTTGCTCGAATTTTGCTAAGTTTTATAATGCTCGCAAAGACCATTCGATACCCCTTATACTGAAATTAGTTTCTTGAATTTAGCAAAATAATGTCAAATATTTTTGAAACTGGTCTGTCTCTATGGTCCCCATAGCTTTTTAATGTCTGACAAGAATGTTTCAATTTGTCTTCAGTCAACAAGGATTGAAAGAATTAGGAAGGAAAAAGAAAAATTGTCGAAGGAAGGAAAGTGGCCGGTTCAGCAGGGTTAAACAGAGTCATCAGAAAGAAGCCAAGAATAAGTGACAAGTTAACATGTTGATGCCCAATGAGTTCTGTCTCAAGCTGTGTGCATGTATGAACTGTTGGTACCAGTGGATGTATCTTTTGTGTTTTTTTGATAATTATTATATGATGTACAGTGTTAATAACCAATAAAATAAATGGTGATATTCTTACTTTGTAAGTTGGTAACTGTTTTCAGTTTAGGTTTTGTATTTTGTTTTGTGCATGCATTAAAGTGAAGATTCTACTTCTGTATATATATGTATCTGTGATGGCCAAGCATCCCATGCAGGCAGGGAGTAGGAATACTCTCAGTTACTTCTTGCTACAGATACTGGAGTTAAAGTGTCTATAACACTTTGGCAGTTTTGGTTGATTTTACCTATTTGGAACCTCCCAAGACAGATGGCAACAATAAAATTTCAATTCGACCAATTCTTCTCTCGCTAACTAAGCATCAAAGTTGCCCAAATTTGCATGCTTTCTGGAACTGGCTGCGTGCAAGAGATATCTCGAGACTGGGTACTAATTTGTTGATGACGTAGAACAAGTAAGTCACCTTTGCCTCTTCTTCCATTCGAATGCAGAAAAGCAAACAATTGAACCAAACGATGTAAGCTGAAATGAAAATATACAATGACAGAAGAACAAGTGACGCAAAGACCAAAAACAGAGCGTGGAATGGAACGAGGTTATTTGTGTTACGTCACGCACATTAAATTAGTCACCATTCCCAAGAACATCTAGTAGTAACTCGGCCATTTAAAAAAGGTGTGTCCATTTTTTCAACTTTTTCGCTCAATACAGTGGAAAGAATTGGCCAAATCGAAAAAATGCTTTTTGCCATTCATATTGGAAGGTTCAAAATATGTAAAATCGACTAAAACTGCCAAAGGGTTATGGACACTTTAAGTGCTGGCTCTGATAAGCCATGTTGGCTTCTTCAACTATTTGCTCTGACGAAGGGCTAACGCTCGAAACGTCAGCTGAGATCTTTCACCCTCACGGCGAAAAACATAACATATCAACTTTTAGTTGATCAGTCCAATCATTTGGCCTACTCACCGACGTAGAAAACCTAGTTTTTTTAAAAACTAGTCTACCAGAGTTTGTTCATACTGTATATTAGCACGTAAAGAAGATCAGAACGTTCACCAGAAGAGAGCATGACCACACAGTGGCCTTTAACAATGCTAAAATCGTCACATCTGAAGCCCCCCCCCCTAAAGAAAATATTATATAAAATAAAATAAAATAAAAATTGTACCAAAACGTGCGAGTGGATGGTGCCATATCAATTGTTGTTTCTGTCCTCTGTGGAAGCATAGAACCTACTTCAGGCAATTGCCCTATTTCACTATTACGTCACAGGTACTTTCAATGTAATGAACAAAAAGTGATTTATTTTGCTAAGACAGGTTTAAATCGATCATCTTAATTTTATAATTCATTTGTATTATCATATTAACTGTGAAATGTAGCAACAAACTTGTTCCGCAGCTTCGTTGGTGTCTGAACCGGCCTGAAATGTGGTTTGTTTACATTTTGTTTTCCCTTACTTTAAGCCCACAATGCAACAGTAACACGGCTTTATAAAATTCACATTGAAAAATAGCTAAAATGTATATAAGAAAGGGTTTCTCCGTTTTAAAAACAAAAAAATGGAATCCTTGCGTGTTTTTCTTGAGTTTGTAAAATGTAATCAAAGAGTGACGTAATAGTGAATTAAAAAGGGCAATTAGAGGATGCATTTTGTGGTTCCTATTTTCTATTTTTGATTTCCTATGTTCAGCTTTAATTGTACGGTACACTAAACATTGAATCCACAGGAGGAGATTACAGACTATGATGATAGAGAAAAACCTCATCACCTGGCTAGTGAGCCTGCTGGAAGACCACGACGCTTTGTCTGACTACACTCTGGAATATTCCGTGGCCCTCTTGATGAATCTGTGTCTGCGGTCAGCTGGTAAGTGATCTGGTTACAGTGACGTGGGGGAGTATGTTGGACTGTGAATACCTAGGTAGATGGTAGAGAGAGACGTGAAGTGAACCAGTTGACTAGTATGCCAGCAAGAGGACCACAGTATTCAGTGTCTGACTACACTCTGGAATATTCCGTGGCCCTAGCTGTTGATGAATCTGTGTCTACGGTCAGCTGGTAAGTGAACCGGTTACAGTGACGTGGGGGATTATGTTGGACGTAAATTGCAAAACTTTGGTTATTTTTGAAAGATAGAAATAGTTTAATCTACTTTTTACTACAAGAAAGCTTCTGTCAGTTTTAATGTTAGAGCTTCTTTTTTTTGGTTATCAACACATAAGTTGAGACCTTTACTCAACATTTAACTATTCCAGGTAAAAAGAAATGCATCAAACATGCCAGTCACATTCTCAGAGTGCTCAGCGATCTCCTTGGCCATGAAAATCAAGAGGTCAGTATTATAAGACTGTCTGTATATTGTAGTGTGATTTTTTTGTGTTGTGATAGGGATGTCTAGCCTGCGCTGTCTTAGCTTGTACACGGGCATCTCAAGCGTGTTGAGAACAGGGATGAGAACGTGGGGAGTACACCAAACCTTTCATACAACGCCATTATATTTTATGAATAAAAATAAAACTTTGACCCTGAGTTAAAACTGCATGTTTGTTCTCCAGATACGTCCGTACGTCAATGGAGGACTGTACAGTATTCTTGCACTTCCAGCCGTCAAGGAAGAGGCGAAAGCCATGGTCAGTTTCAATTCTTACTGTTGAGCGAGTGCTAGAAAATAGCCGTAACTGTTGTTGAGCACGGATGTTATTTTCTTATATTGCCTCTTATAGTACTGTTTGATTGGCTATGGTGATCCAGTCGTGTTATGTGATGTGGCTTTTTCTTTCAATATTGGAAATTATTTTTCCTTTGTTCCTTTCTCGTCATTTCTTTTCGTTTCCTTTACAGTAATGCGCTGTGTAAATTATTTACTTTTGCCAGTTTTTATCTTGCCTTTTTGCTAATTCATCTACCTCCACCCCCGCATATCCAGTGGTCGGTCCCTAGCATTATATAGTTCCCTCAGGCAAGCAAATCATTCTTGCACCCCGCCCCAGCATATCCAGTGGTCAGTCCCTAACCACATGTTTCCATACCCATAAAAAGCTATAAGCAAGTTTTCTCTGATCCATCTGCCACCGACTATACACTATCTAGAAACACGTGCTCATACAGCCTACATGTACATTAACATTTGCCGACATCACTGTTGAGTAGCGTGTCTATGTACGTTTTACATCCTCAATGGTTGAGATTCTTTTTTAACTGGTTAATATTTGTGGGAAGAAAATCTTGTACTATCCATCGCCAACATAGATTGTCCAATCAGTCACAGTTACATGCGATTTCTTATCAACTTTTTCTCTACTCGTACACAGGATTTAGTAGCACAATTCAACTGCAACTATGTACTGCTTTTTTCAGGGTATGGATGAAATATTAGAATGTTTCCTCAAAGATGACAATCCTGATATGCAGAGGCAAATCCAGTTCATAATCAAGCAACTTAATTCTGGTAAGTGGAACCATTTACTATTGCCTTATTGGTCCCTTAAGAATATTAGCATTTCTCCACAGCTTTACTGTTTTTATAGTCGTAATATTATGTGATATGTTTGTTGAGGAGACAAGATGAAATGTAACATTCATGCATGGGGGAATCAGTCGAAGAAAAAAATATCCAACGCAATACCTTCACGAAATTCAACAAGACCTGATTACCTTTTATTTGAAAAATAGTTATAATATTGAACAATTGCATATCGTCGTTCTTCCAGGCTTTGAATACTTACAATTTAATAATAATTATAATCATAATAATAATTTATGTTGTTCTTTGCTATTTTGTTAGTATTACGCCATATTTTAATCAGTCTAGTCACAAGAAGTACTCCCTCGGATTACAGTTATGGCCACAAAAGTATTTTAAGAAAACTTGCACTGAAAATAAATAAATTACAAACTACACAAATCTCTGTCTGAGTAAGGTGGTGATTCAATAGTTGATTACAACAGCGTCATGTAGACTATAAATGGTAACTTTCTTTTTCAGCTTTGTCAGTCGGGCCAATGTGAGCCGATATGGAAGTTGTTATGAGCTGATTTCAGTTATTTTTTCTTAGATGATCCATCTGCATCAAACAATCCTGAATCAGACGATGAAGATGAAGAGGATGATGATGAGGTATTTGGTGGAGTCTCTGGGGGAGGGGAGGGAAGGGAATGTGTGTGCTTCTATTACGTTTCAACATAGAAGGAAAATCTGAGGCAGGTGCTTGTTATTTATTTCTTGACAAGGGGTTCAAGACTTTACAAAAGATTTTAAATTCATGAATTAAGATACCGAAGCTTACTAAACCAATCTTGCAGTAAATGGTTATAGATTAGTTAGGCTACTGTTGTGTGTGGAACGAAAATATTTTAATGTAGATAAGATAAAAGTAAAATATTACATTTTTGCTTGTAATTGTTTGTTTTTCGGTGTTAATTTATCAATTTCTTCCTTTTTTGAGGCGATGGAAGTATCTAAATAAATAAATAAGCCTTTTCAGTGGTTTATTTGCACTTACAGCTCATGTTAGTATCGTTGTGGGATAATTAAACATTTAACAACTAGCAGTTATACCGACAGTGAGTGAAGTGCCGAGCTTTTCACGTGAAGGCTGACTATGTTTATATTATCAACAAAACTCTCGAAACGTGTCAGCCTGGACATGCTGGAGCTCTCCTCATGGCAAAAAATTTCGATTCTGCAACAGGCGACTTGTTCGCTTCTGTTTCCATGGACCAACGAGACACAGCGTGAAGATGGTTCATTGGCAATAATTCTCGATCGGGGATCTGTCGATCTGCAACAGCATTCAGGTACATACGACCTCCATGTGTTAGGATTCTATCGATACTCTCCAAACTCCACAGCTGAACTGGACGAAATCGCTCATATAAGACAGGTCGCTAAAATGTCCATCAACCTGATGAATACTTCCACAAGCGAATAAACTTTCATTCAGTTTCGCCGCCAGTACTTCCACTTTATACTTACCGTTTTTGATGAAGAAGAAAGCTGTAAACTATCCTTTGCCCGTCTGTATTCACACATCCGATCCTAGAATGCAATATGACATGTGCGTCCCAGGGCTTGGTATCCGCGCGCATAATTTGGATGGACTGGAGAGAATCACCCTGAAATCCGGAGCCCCGGCCGGTCTATCGATCTTGTCTAGAATATGATGCTTCGCTTACGCTCGGCAATGAATAGCAGGGCTTAACTGCTACAAGTGTGATAAAACATCTTAATTTCGGATTACATATACTTTGGGGGTTGCAATAGCAGTCCACAAATGTAGTCCCACCCACATTATAATAAATCCTGCTATCAACTGCAGGAAAGATATGTATTCAATTTTTAGGGGGGGGGGGTACATTTGTAGGGCGCACCTACCCTTGTTATACGTACCCCTTAAGCAATAAACATACTGTATTAAAGAAATGTGGTATACTACATGCAGATTTACACACCTTTAGCTCCACGTGGACAAGGAGTCTTGGAATAATGTCCAGCTGAAGTCTTGGCCCACTTTATTCCCAGGGCATTTTCTGCCTCACAGATTTCTCGAATACCTGTTGAATATTTAAACAGTATTATTTTAACATTTTAAATACAAACCGATGGTAATTGACCTAATTTCTGAATAATTTGCAACTGATAAAAATAATAACTGTTCAGCACATAATCATCAGTTATACATGTACCTTATACTGCAAACAGCTGTTTTTGAAAATAAAATGCAATTCCTTCTCAGTTTAACACGTATATGTGTCAATTGGTTGCGATTGTTCATTATATTTGTTTATGTGTAACCAGCCTAGCTGCCTCCTAAATCGGATATTTTCTCTTCTAGATTCCTAGTGATACTCTTTTCTTTCCTAATGCGGCCAGTTGTCACAAAGGTAGATAATAGTTTAGTCACTGTATTGTCATTGTACATCACATGTACCTGTAGGAGAAGTCTTGTCATGGTCGTTTGCCCCGTCCAGCCCATCTAAGGTTTTAAGAAAAGATTCAGACTGTCACTTCAATAACTGTGATCATAAACCTGCCATGATCTTAGCCAGCACATGTAGTCCACACAATTATGTTTTAGTTGTAATGGAAACTTGGCAATAAGTAAATTGTTAGTTAAAATAAGAATTATACAATTGTTCTTAATATTAGACAATTTTCTGAATTATGACAATGTTTGAGGTGAATAGACACATTGATGTAAAGCTTAATCAAAATATTTATACTCTTAGAGCCTAAACAGGCTAAGGGTGGTTGCTTAATAAGGTACTCACTACATGTATACGTATTTCAAGTTTGGTTTTATAGTTCTATGTACATGTTGGTGGTGTTTTTAAACAATATAATAACATCATACATGTACTGGAATGAAACCTGTACCGTGCCATGTACAGGCCATGTTTACATGGAAGAGGTTCATACCATAATGAAACTGCTCATCAGATGTGCAGCAACAGAATGAAGCTCCATTCGTACTGTGAGAGGAGGGCCAAAGGAATGTCTTATGTTATGGACCCACCAGTGAGAGGAGGGGCAAAGGAATGTCTTATGTTATGGACCCACCAGTGAGGGGAGGGGCCAAAGGAATGTCTTATGTTATGGACCCACCAGTGAGAGGAGGGGCCAAGGAATGTCTTATGTTATGGACCCACCAGTGAGGGGAGGGGCCAAAGGAATGTCTTATGTTATGGACCACCAGTGAGAGGAGGGCCAAAGAAATTACTTATGTTATGGATCCACCAGTGCGAGGAGGGGCCAAAGGAATGACTTACATGTATGTTATTTGGACCCAGCAGTGACAGGAGGGCCAAAGGAATGTCTTTTGTTATGGACCCACCAGTGAGAGGAGGGGCAAAGAAATGTCTTATCTTATGGACCCACCAGAGAGAGGTGGGGCCAAAGGAATGTCTTATGTTATGGACCCACCAGTGAGTAAATTAAGTTAATTGGAGCACATTGGATTGGAGATAGAACAAGACCCTGGCTCGCAGTTATACACTCGGTGTAAACATAACTTAGCCCTTGTGATGAGAAATGGAGTAGTAACAAGGTTGTTTCCTTTACACCAACTACATATTTCAGGCATGTTGCTTCTTCAAAAAAACATTAGAGATACTTCTCTCCCACTGACTAAAGCCAGTAAAATTATTGAATAAGTAACATTTACATGTAGGGCTTCAAATTTGTACAATAAATTGATTAAATGTAAATTTAAACATTCGCTTTTGTCATTTTAACTCACCATCAGATCCCTCGTGTGCTTTCAAGTGTCTCTTTACAAAACACATCTTTGGACTGAAGTGTGGGGAAATAGATGGGGAGGTCTGGCAAGAGTCGGTACTGAAACAGTGAACCAGGAAACACGTCTCTCCAGATTTATAAGCCAAGTCACACGAGTCTGACTGACAACACCTCTTGATGCACATCTGAAAGTCACCTACATCCCCAATGTCGGTGAAGTTCCCTGCTCTCCTACCAAGTTGTAATGTGGAATCCTGGGTAATCCGAGAAGCTTCACAAGTGGGAGCTCTGTGCTTGCGATGTTTTCTGTCCTCTTCACCAGGTCCTAGGAAGGGGTTGATTGAGAGAAATTTCACAACAATTGACTGTGCCAGATTAATAGTTTTCATTTAATTTTGTTCCCTGTTAACTTAATTGTTGTGTTCTGGCCCTAAGCTACCAATTTCTATTGGGGGAGGGGGTGTAAGGGTTTAAGCTACTAGGGTGGGGATATCAGGGTATTCATATCAGGGTATTCATTAATTTTACTGGATTTCATTAGGGGGGATTCATTAGCTATAGCAACTGCTCTCCACCCTGCTCCCCGCCCTGCTTGCTACAGTCCTGATGTTGTTCTACATTTCAGCTCATTACATCATGACATACACTATCAAGTCAAGAGATAAAAGTAATGTGGCAATTAATTTATATCCCATGTCAGCTATTATCATACATGTTAGTTAGTAGATATGAAATAGAATTGGTTAAAACAATATGTTTTTGCAATGTTCTACATGTTCTTACCTTTGACAGTTTCTGGGATGTCATTATCATTAAGTGGAAGCATGTTTGCAGGTTTTGGAATTGTACTTCCAGGTTTCTCCTTTCCTTTGTCCTGATGTGGAACTAAACCTTTTATTAGGTGCATAAGAGAACCCTTAAAGAATTGGTCTAAGCCGCCCACATTGTCATGCTTTGGAGCAGGTGTTGATGACTGTACACTTGGGAGGGTGGGGTGCAGCAGAGTTCTCAAAGGCAAAGATGACGTCACAGTATGCTGAGGTGGATGCACTGAGAACAAGTGATATGTAGTGTTATTATTCAATAAGCCATAAATCACCAGGATTTTACATGCCGAATAAAACTGATAATTAACAAACATGTGTTTAGATATTGTATCTATTGTAAACATTATTATGTGTTTTACAACAGTTTTCCTGCCATAGCACTCTGCACTGGCACCAGACATCTCATTTCAAACTACTTAATAAACAGAACATTAGATGGCCATTATCGTATCTCTGTGCGGCCATGTAATATCCTCTATACAACAGAGTGCAAAAAACATACCTATGGCACAAAGGGTAAGAGTAAAGAGTAGGCTCAGGATATTAATTAAGGTAAGAATAAAGTTAAGGGTATGAATAAGGGTAAGGATAAAGGTAATATGATAAAGGACTGTAAAGGCGGTGTACATGTTATATTACACTGTGCAATTTTCTCAGCAACTTGTCTCGCGACAAGTTGCTTGAAAGGGTGTTACACTGTGCAATGATGCTTGAAGTTACTGCAATCATTGCAAAACGTAGAACTGTGTTCTACTTTGTGCAATGTTACGCGCAACAAAAAAATTGCGAGACAAGTTGCTGAGGTACCCTGTTACACTGTGCAATTATTCAGTAACTTGTCTCGCAATGGTGTAATGCGAGAGAAGTTGCTGAGAAAATTGCACAGTGTAACAGTGCCTTAAGGTTGGAACATTTTCCTTGCTTACAGCTGTAAGGTACATGTAAGGCAATTTATCTACATCATACCTGTAAAGTTAGGAAAATTAAATTCCATTACTTTACAGCTGCAAGGTAGGAAAATGTCCTTACCTTACAGATGTAAAGCAGGAAAATTGCCTTTAGTTACCTTACAGCTGTAAGGGACATTGTAGGAAAATTGCTTTACCTTAGAGCTGTAAGATAGGAAAGTTGTCTTACCTTACATGTTCAGCTGTAAGATAGGAAAGTTGTCTTACCTTGCATGTACAGCTGTAAGGTAGGAAAGTTGTCTTACCTTACATATACAGCTGTAAGATAGGAAAGTTGTCTTACCTTACATGTACAGCTGTAAGATAGGAAAGTTGTCTTACCTTACATGTACATGTACAGCTGTAAGATAGGAAAGTTGTCTTACCTTACATGTACAGCTGTAAGATAGGAAAGCTGTCTTACCTTACATGTACAGCTGTAAGATAGGAAAGTTGTCTTACCTTACATGTACAGCTGTAAGGTAGGAATTTACAAAATTCCTATCTTACAGCCAAGCCATAGCGTATTTCCAGGAGAAGGTTTATCTGGGGTTATGAAGGTAATGCGAGAACTGTCTGGTATATCAGAGGGCTTACACAGTAACTACTGGCCCTGCTTCTTTCTCGGAGGTACATGTATTTGATTTTCAAAAAATCCTTGGATTATCCAAATGATTGTTGGAAATATGTTTTTACACTGTTTCTTGGGAAATGTCAGGATTTTAGCCAAATACAGATGTTCTCCCATTCACCAGCTTTTTATATGCACTATCAGGTAGTGCTGTTAGATGTTTGATTGATCAACTAGCACCATCTGATGAAGGTTTTATCAACCCCACCTAACCTCAAATATCAGATTCCCCAATTTTTAAATCTACCAGTTCAAGACTCACCATATCGATGTTGTGTTTGTTTTCTTTCTATTTACATGTTTCTAATCTTGTTTTAAGCCAAATGTATGTGATTTTCAAAAAAGGAGGGAAGGAGAGGGGAGGGGGAGGGTAAACTCAGTAGCTATAAAAGATATTTCACAACTAACAACACTTCGAGATACATCACATCTCAGGCTACAGTTAAATATACATTGTGATGATGATGTCACAGGCATGTGCAGAAATCAAAAAATTGGAACCTGTCAAAAATCATTATTTTTCAAATTTTCTGTCTCTAACAGCAGGAGCACATAGAGTAGTTGTATGTTCTTTCGAAAATTTCATTATTTCATTTTCAGATTTAAAAGTATTGATCAAAAAACTATTTCCTTAAAAATACGTCTTTTGTTGCCATGGCAACAGTATGACCTGTGATGTCATCATCACCATGTATATTTTTGGCTTGGGATCTGATCTATCTCATAGTATAATTAGGTGCCTCATGTGATGTCACAAACCAAGATGGCTGAAAGCAGCAGTTAACTGGGACAACTTTTGTCATCTTCAAAGGTTTTGTATGTTTAAACACATTTTATTTTGCAGATCATTTTTTAGACCCTAATTGTTTCCCTTTAACCCTAGAAGGCATAGGCCAAAAAAAGTTACACGAAGGCATAAGGGGGGGGGGTCATCTGACCCCCCCCCCACTATTTTCAAAAGTACTAAACCCATTGAAATGAAACTTGCTATGTATAA
>JANVCJ010071237.1:0-12510 GCA_026413505.1 Epizoanthus ramosus
TTCCATAGGGTGTCCTTCAGGGCGCGTTTAAAAGATAAAATTGATGTGCTTTGCCGAAGTTCATTATCTAAATTGTTTTTTAGGGTTTTCGTGCGCTAAGAATTATGGGTAAATGTACCAGTCGCCATCTTTTTTATTATGGTCAATTACTGTGCACTCATACGAGCTCGGAATAGCGAGCAATTATTCTAGGAAGTGGAGGTGAGTAGCGTAGGATATTCACCGAGCCGCGAATACGGCAAGGTGAATATACTTGCTGCTCACCGACACTGAGGTGAATAATTACGTTAACATATACCAAACCAGTGAATAAAAGTAAGAATAAACTGAGAAAATTAAAATTTTAAGCGAATAGAAACTGAGGAAAACTAGCTTTTTACTACGCCGCACGCGCAGCCACTATTCGTTGGTTTGGTATATGCTAACGCAGGATATTCCGAGATAGGGAACCAATCAGATCGCGCGAAAAGTGCTATTTACTTCTTAAATATATACTAATGTATATTATATACTTTTGTTATTCATTTTCGTTATAACAAGTGCTTCAGTCTATGTACTCCTGACAATTGTGGGCATAATGAACTGGAGAAGCTCTCCGCTTCACTAGGAAATTTCTCACAAATAGCAGCCATGGCCAACTATTCTTGCTTTGCTAATGGTTCTGCATCGCTTATCGGGCGACCACCTCAACCAAAGACATCCACACAAATCTTCAATACTACACTAGATGGATAGATGATAGATAGATAGTTAGATAGATAGACAGACAGACAGACAGACAGACAGGCAGATGGTGAATTGAGGGTGGTAGGTTTGAGCTGATGCTGCAATTCGCAAGCGAATGCCAGAGCAAAGACAGACAGACAAATAATGGACAATAACACGGTCCATAATATATTTGGTACTCATTTGTTTTCAGGATGCCGCTGAAGTAATCAAACAAACAAATAAACAAACAGTCAGACAGACAGACAGACCGACAGACTGACAGACAAACAGACAGACAGACAGACAGACAGACAGGCACAAGAACACGGTCCATAATATCTTTGGTTTTTCAATTCTCCTTATTTAATGAAATCATTGTATTTTCTGAAAATTAAGGATTCAATTTTAACTTGTAATATGCCGTGAACAAACGCCGGAGCCGGAGATACATTTGGGATCGGCATTTGGGGCCGCGTTTATGATACTCGAGAGCAAGTTAGTAACAGTTTTGTCCAATGGCAATGACGCACTAAAATCTATTTTTGCAAAGAACAACACTGGTAATCTGCCTTACAACAACGGAGGGGCGGACAGCCTGACAGCTATCAATTGCACTAAACAACTGTAAAACACATTTTAAAGGCCTTGCAATGATAGCGAGAACATACACCACGACCTTTTAGCAAGATGAGATACTAATGTTGTTTATGCTGAAAGACGACCCTAGAAATCACTGAAATGCGTGCGTATTATGCAGCATGTGAAGGGGCAGATAACTACAGTTATTTTTGTCGCGCACTTCCAAGGCCAACCTAGACCACATATGCACGACAGAACGTCATAACAGATGTACGATAGTTGCTTTTTCTCGTTCTTAATCCACGCATCCGTGTGACCTTTAGGGGCAGAGACATCCACGCACGGGCACGCAAGTAATATTTTCTTAAATGGAGATACAAAACACTGTATAAAATCCTACATATCATCTACGCAGCATGGCACTTGTTTGGGGCAGAGGGCCTTCGGGCAATCTTTTGATCGACAACACTCGTCACACAGAATCCTGGGGCTAGGAAATGTCTCTGAGCACTGAATACCCTGGCCAGTACGCGTACAAACCGGTATTGCTGTATAAATACATACATACTCCCAAGTTACAGACTAGACCATTTCACTTCAGAAATCTTTTACTGCGCGAACGTGCCGGATAACTATACAGGAGGCTGGTGAGGTGATGGGTCAAAGGGGAGATGGATAATTAATAGCCATGTCGGAAAGCTTCGAGCCAACTACGTCAGTACGTGCGCTCATAATCCATTCTCAATAACAAAAACCTGCAATGCAAAACCTAAAGTCGCAGTAATCGGAAGTTCTAGTGTATTTAATCCAAGCGATTTGACTCGAAGATACAGCAAAGAATCGCCATCTTAAATCACATTAACACAAGATAAAAGCAGAACATTGCACTGCAAACCACATGCTTCCGAGATTTCGCATTTTGCGGTTGGCAACAAGACAGCGTTCTACTTGATGCATAAACAAGAACAAGGAAACTCCCACACTCGGAAGCTCTCATCTGTTCGTGATAAGTGGGTCAGCCTGGGTGCAGCCTAGTTGCTGATAGGAATTAAGGCAGAGCCAAAAGAACCGTATATATTAGATTATCGAAAGGTTGAGGCAAATATTTTAACGTAAAAATGTCTGTGTCTTCGGCTGTTGCTCTGTAGCCGATTCTGACCAAAGTCAGTCGGAATCCCACCGGGCAATACACGCGTCTGTTGAGATCTACTGTTCTTCAGTGGTATATACTCTCCACGTTGCATAGTCACATGAAAGTCTAGTTCAGAATTTCGCAATTTACTGTAATCCCAAACAATTTCATTAAATTTACATACACAATTATAATACGGAATATGCCCGGCCTGTGAAGTCTACCTATAAAATCATTCGACAAGTCAACGAGTTTAACTTTAAGAAAAGTAGTTGTAAAACAGCTCCTATCTTCACAGTACGATCTAAGTTATCAATGGCACACTACTGCTAAATCCATTCAAGGCTTTTGTGTGACATCCACAAATAAACCAGCACTGCAGATCCTGCTTTCTAATTCTATTGACATGAACCCACACGATTCAAAGGCCAGCAGAGAACACGCGTGGGTCTTGACCGATGACGTAGGCAACCCCTGTTTCCTCACAAAAACACTGTCATTTCATTTGAGCTGTTCTATGGCGCTCTTAGTGAAAGGCCTAAATCAAATGCAAAACCATACAGAGAAAACAAATATAAGCTTCAAGTTATGCACAGCGCCCAGCATGTGCACGTTTTGCTGGCGCTGGCCTGTCGAGTATATTAGCATAGGTTCATCGATGTGTTAAAATAATTTTGACCTTGATTTTATTTTTCACGGTTGGGTATGTCGCGGGGCCCACATGAGAGGAAACAAGCAGATACCGAAAACCAAACGGAAGAGGCGATGTGAAGTGCACCCGGCCACAAAGCCTTACTGTTTTACACAGAACAAATACGTACAAATATTTGTGCGCTAAAATTTCTGGGATACCACGTTTCTTTACTCGCCTTGGCGTTTAGTGCCCGGTTCAGTGCTTTATAATTTAGTATAGGATCGCCGACTCTCTAGCCTTCTGGGGTGAATGAGTGTTGAACTTTACGTTTTAAAATCTCTATACTTTGCGTGGTTCATACGCTTTTATAACCAAATGAACAAAAAATGTTATATTGTAGAAACAGGCAAAACAACAACAAATTAATTTGCAGTAAAAATCTAGGTTGGTATGCTATAATTAAGGGAGAGCTGTTTTATCTCTCGACGGTTCGTCTGGTCTACATTCAGAGGGCAGACATTCTAGAAAGATTAGCGAGCACAGGGTTAAACTGTGGCGCGTAATGACAAAACATTTAGATTCTGTAGCATTTTAAAATTAAAAAAAGATAGCTTCAATAAAAACGTATAACAAATTATCAGAATTCTATGAGGCCAAAGAACCGTGTAATTGAAAACAGCTATGGGCATTATTAAAATATAGGCAATATATCATGAATCATTTCTCACGTGCGAGAAAATGCAGAGTGAATTCAAAAAATCTCTTGGAGAGAATTGGTTACCGAGTTTATCACGAATCGGTGATGAAGAGATAAGCAAAGGCGTTGCGCTGCAGCTGCAAGTATTATTACTATTAATTCTAAAAGAACTCGCGGTATTATTTTAGGAATGACGATGCCAGAGCGGTATTCGTTTTACAATGTCTTAGGAATGAAAATCACTTCATTACTTTATCAATGCCTCAATAAAAGTTCATTTCATTAGTGAAACGATACATGCCAAATTCAACACTGTCTAAATGCAAAAGTTAAGTGTCGTTAGAACAACATCACATTAAACAGAGGTCTGAACAATAACTAGAGATTGATATGGATACATTTCAACAACTAACCCGTTGAAATGTATTATTGAAAAGGAACATTTACTGAGCTTGTATGCGGACACGTACAAGCAGCAGGGATTTATAACGTCGTTTGAGATAAGGTGTAAAAAATCGCGCCCAGAAATTGTCAAAAACAAAGCTACTCGGCTTCTTTGATGGGTAATCTCACCAAGACATTAAAAGATTCCTTTCCATTCTTTCCCTACTTAATACGCAGTCCGCAAGCACGTACAAGGAAAGTTGAAATGCGTGTCGAAACCAATTCTTGAATTCACCGCACTTACTGAATATCACATTGAAGTCAGTTAAGGCATCTAAAAATCACTACCAACATCAAATGATTCTTGCGTATTATATTTTTAAAATACCCCGAACTACCATATTTGTAAGAAGCCGACAAGAGCACAAATTGGGCAGTCCTCCATCATTTATTTCAATCTGCTGGCTCCCCAGTTAATGAACAGTTAATTCTATGTAACTCTACTATTAGTGTGCCTTACCTTTCGTATGTCCATCCGATTTGGTGCAGGGAGCTGCGAGCAGCAGCACTAAAACAACCAGCAAAACAGACAGGAGACTGTTCCAAGCCACCGGATGTATCCACGGCATGGCTAAGGCAAACGTATTTGGCTTTGCCCACTTCTAGTTCTACTCAGATCAACTTTGGACAATTTTCTTCCCATTCATCATCCAACTGAAGACAAGATCAGATAGAGGTCTTAGTGACTATAAAATACTGAAGGGACCACTTCACTGTCGTTGGTGATCGACTCAATAAGTTATGGCTGGCAGTGTTTCACTGTTTGACCAGCTAGCAGTAACACAAACCATAAAGCGATAAACTAGTCACTGCTAATAATCCGTCGTTGGCGTTATTCCCATGCTGTTAAAATTCGTGCCCCAGAAACTCAATTGAGCAGCATTATAGCACTCTCGGAATCTGCCTGCAATTCATACGTTTGTATTCAGTCAGAACAAACCAATCACTGGTAATAACTGATCCAGAGTGACACTCAGGTTAGCTTTGACTACGACAAATTCTTTAACTTCCTGCGAGTTTTTCTAAGCTTGTTTACCAACCTGCCAAGACGGTTCTTCGGTGATACCACAACACACACACACACACACACACAACAATATTATAGCCCCCTCGTCTTGTTAGTATTCCAATGCGTTCGTGAGTATATCCTTAAAATTTTCTGGTTCAAAGAGATCAATGGTTCTGATTGACCTTCAACGTATAATGAAATGAAAATAATCACCGAGTCTTTGTTTTAATTAGAGCTGAACTAATTGACAGGCGGTTGACATGAGAAGTTGTGTTTGCCACGGATCAGGTAGCACACAGTTAAAATCGTGCTTCCGGAAAGTGGGTGCTATTGTTGGCCATTGTTTGTTGGTCTTTTTTTATTTTAAAGATTTGCATATATTTCCTATCAATTTCTGTACTGTAAAACTGTCTTTTAGTGCTGAATGCTCGGCATTTCTAGTTTCTTGTTGGAAGCAAATGTTATTAATACCGGGGCTTAGTTCATCATAAAGCGACTCTGTGGTTATTGGTTAGCTAAAGCGTTGACTAAGTGGAATTCACATTTTCTAGAAACTATATGACGTAAAAGCTAATTTGCAAACAAGCCCGTTCTGTCGCTGCTGTATTCTTTCACGAACTCGGTGTTTATTGGGACAAAGAAACTAGGCCCTTCTTAAACACAATAGCTTTTACAGCATCAATTAAATTGACAAGATTGCTCAACTAAAAGCGCGATTGATATGACGGGCTCAAGACGGGCCAATCAGAGCTCGTGGTTATAATGTCTTTTTATTTAGCGAGTTCCCCAGAACAAAGCCCTGCAGAAGAACGGAGCAGAAGATTTTAGAAACATAAACAAAACTACGATGATAAGGGATTCCGCAAAAATGGATCGAAAACAAGGCGCTTCATTAGAACACAATAATGATAATACATTTGGGCGGTCCGTAATTCAGGCTTAATTCAGTGGACATTGGTTGAGCGTGTCAGAATCGATCACACAAACACAGTGAAACATTATAAATTATATGAATTTATGTAATTTTAAATTTCGAATTCTATTATCCAATGCCGTAAACTGTCAACAAAGAACTATATGATCTAAATTTAGTGTAATGAATTTCAAACTGCTGTCCGCTTCTATAGGCTTATAGCGAACATATAAAGTTGCAGTTTAGTGTTAAGTAGAAGTATGTAGGGCAGAGGGGGTAGTCTAGTGGTCTCTAGTCGGGTCTGGTGAAAAACCTGGTTTTGACAGCGTTATTGCTATTTCTGCCAAGGAGTTGCAATTCCCCAGTTAACAGATTTTATAACTTGTTCAGTAAAAGTTCGAAGTAATTGGAAGAAAAATTGATAGACAATAAATGATTAACAAAATATATTTGTGTAATTTCAGGAAGTCTGGATAAAGCGCTAGGTTTTTGAAGATCTTGTTCTTGCAAACTTACACTAGTGTTGTGTTCCCAAAATTGGATGGAAAACACGGCAATGTGTTCTGTTCTGTTATGTTATGTTATGTTATATTATGTTATGTTAAGTTATGTTATGTTATGCTATGCTATGCTATGCTATGCTATGTTATGTTATGTTATGTTATGGTATGGTATGGTATGGCATGGCATGGCATGGCATGGCATGGCATGGCATGGCATGGCATGGCATGGTATGGTATGGTATGGTATGGTATGGTATGGTATGCTATGCTATGCTATGGTATGGAATGGTATGCTATGGTATGGCATGGCATGGTATGTCCTCTCATGTCATGTCATGTCATGTCATGTTAATCAGACGTCACGTTTTTAAATATGTTATATATATTGTGTCATCAGTTATATATGTTATGTGGCATTACCGTACGGTACCTTACGTGACGTTACGTTATGTTACGTTATCTCATGATAAGTTATATTGCATTACGTTATGTCAGTGACACATATTACTAGTCAAGTGTTCGCGCACGCACAACAATCATCATCAGTTTTAATTAAAAATTCAAGGCAGTCATTGGCACCAGCTATGCAGTCTGTCGGCCCGGTCTGGCGGCCGCTACACAGGCTAAGAAAAAGATTATTCCTCGTTTATAAACACTGTGAGTGACTGGTATGTTAGAATGAGTTATGACAGTAATATTTTAAATATGATTGATATGGCGAAAATATCTCTCTCGCTGCTTGTCAGTTGCCTCCGACAGTCAGACATCTTTTTTAATTATGAAGATAAGGATAAATATAAGAATGATAATTGCCCCTGTAGCTTTGCTAGCCTCGCAGCTGTTTCTGATTTTGACTCAAGATATAATTATAAGACTCCTTTTTTAGATTTTACTGCAAAACTCAAGCTTAATGACTGCTTAAAAGATCGTGTAAAATGATAAACCGTTCATAATGGAGGAACTGATTTCAATAACCAACAATTTCTATTATTTTAATTTGAAGAGCAGTGAACATATTCAGTTTTATCGACAAGACTCATTATGAATACTTACAAGTATTTGCAAGATGATAATTTATATTGGTATTTAAACGTTTACATCCCTTGTGCTCTTCGAGGCAGCTAATAGAGTGCGTTTATTCGAATTGGTCTCTGAAAAAATGGCTCATCTGTTGGAAAACAGGCTCAACAACCTCCAAACAGAAAAAACAGCTCAGTAAAATAGTCTCCCCAAATTCTTGGCACAATGTGTAAAACGTGCACGCATATCAGTTACAATACTTGGCATCTATGTGCGCATGTGTCGTACATGGAAGCGCCGCTGGCTGTATGTAGGAGTTATCAATATATTACTTGGCAACTTAATAATTGGTACTGCCTTTAAGAATGAGAAAGTTTTGTTATTTTAAAACACGCGATCTTGTTTGCGTGTAACTCAATTCGAATTGGTCTCTGTAAAAATGGCTCATCTGCTGGAAAACAGGCTCAACAAACTCCAAACAGCTCAGTAAAATAGTCTCCCCAAATTCTTGGCACGTGTAAAACGTGCAGGCATATCAGTTACAATACTTGACACCTATGTGCATGCGCATGCGTCGTACATGTGTATCGAAGCGCCGCTGGCTGTATGTAGGAGTTATCCACAAATTACTTGGCAACTTAATAGTTGGTACTGCCTTTAAGAATGAGAAAGTTTTGTTATTTTAAAACACGCGAACTTGTTTGAGTGTAACTCAACTTCGAAGTGTTGTACTTTTCATTAAGATGGCAAAGACGTAGGTGCAATCACAATTGTAAATCAGACGTCAAACTATCGCGAATTCCCAGAGGCTATATTTCAGTTATTATTATCATAATCATAAACGTCCATCGAAATTAAATGGTAATTGAACTAGAAAGTAGAATATAGAATATAGTAAAGCTTGGATTTAGATTAGCAATCGCTCGCGTGACAGATTATTCTTTGCCGAGACTGTTCAACTTTATAAGGCAGTGGTCTCTAAAATCGCCCTGTTTTACATCTGCTGTTTTAATATCATTACAAGTTATTATTAAAGATGTTGCCTTTGCACAATGAATCTATAAACAATCAGGTTGCCTGAAGGGCACTCAAGATGAGCTTGTTTATACTCATACCCGATAGTCATTTCTGATATATATAGGTATTGAAAAAAAATCTATTAGAGAAATTTAAAAAACAAGAATTTCAGTGGGCAAGCAAATGTGTTTTCATAATGTTTTTAGTTGTAGCGGCTGTCGCGCATCATAGAACACAAGCGCATCACAAGAAGCCAATGTGAAGCGAGAAAACGCAAGTGCGAGCGGAAGCTCGAGACAAAAGGGGAAAATTGTGTTATGCTTGTGGAGTTGTACTTGTGCTCATGTTCGTGCTTGTGCTTATGCTTATGCTTGTGCTTGTGCTTGTGCTTGTGCTTGTGCTTGTGCTTGTGCTTGTGCTTGTGTTTGTGCTTGTGCTGGTACTTGTGCTTGTGCTTGTGTTTGTGTTGCTTGAGTTCGACTGTGATTTAAGGGACGCAAGCGCAACAAAGATGTTTGATTTGCTTGTTACTTGCTTGCGTTTTAGTGCGAGGCCTGAAGGGGTTGTGTAAGTCACTAAGTGTGTTGCGGTGCTTGATTTAAGCTGCACACATTTTATCAGTAAATAAAACAATAAAAGTAACGAACATTAGTAAGAGTGACACACTTATAGGAGACCCCACCAGGCACCAGAAATAATTTTCATGATATCCAGTCGTACAGCTAAAGAACGGTGCATACTGAGAGTAAAATATGAAAAAAGCTATTTTGTGAGAAAAATGTTTTTCAGATCTCGGTTTAGAGCCGCAGTATCACCGTATAGCGCATGCGTGCGCAATATCTCCCAAATCTAACACAAACGAGTAAAAAGCAACAAAGATAGTGACTATATGAGTGAGTCGAATATAAACCCGGTGTGCTTCCCTGTATACTATTTGGTCTGATGGCTTGTTTCAGAAGGCGATTGAAGCAGATTATAGTAATCAGTTTGTTGTGAAGTGAATTTAATGTTGGCTTGTACTAAGGCTGTAGAACATATAATGTATTAAAATAGCCCTCAAATGCCATTTTTTTTTCAAGTTCAATTCAAGTCAGTCAACTTTATCGAACCTCAACGAAACCGTTTAGTCAAAGCGAGATTTTCGTTCAACAAAATTCATTTGGCATTTTAATATTCTTTAACTATGGAACGTAAAATGTTATTTTCAAAAAATAGAAGTTTAGTTAGTACAACCGTAAACCTGCTCCTCATAAAGCCTCACTGAAAAGGCGTTCTGTCTGGGTGTGAGTTTGTTGAACTTGAGAGACAACTAACCGGCTTCATGTATCGTTCTGTTAAAAATTGTGTTTCAAAAACAGAATAATAAATAACTCAGTGATAGTTTAGGAACTGATTCAAGTTTCAACGGACTAAGCCGCGCAACAATCTTCCGGTAAGTCAGCGAATAAACATACATATATATGATTAGAGATGGCTCCACCCCACTACTTATGCTGACTTTAACGTAACTCCTATTTCTCCACTGCAAGACCGCACGGTTTTTGCCGGAATAAAATCTGTAGTCTTGCCACTGGAATAGATATACCTGATTAGCAGTCACGGTGTATACGGCGCAGAAGCAATACGTGCACGGGATAGGTGGCAGTTTCAGTTCTCACATCCAGAACAACAACAGAATAGGTTCCGCAATCGAACCTTCTTTCATTGCGGATTGAAGCTCCCGCACCCAATACCGACACTGTTTATATACTGATCCACGGTATACGTTAGCAAGTGTATCACGAATCAAAGAATGCAATCAGTGCCGCACCAAAAGTCAATACAATATGCTGAGTGTTAGTACTAGATTACTTCGGCGGCACATTAACAATGTGTGCTTTATACATAAGCCGAAACATTAGGCCCGACCCTGAGGGGGGAGCTTGGGCCAGTTTCCAAAATGAACTACATATTCTGCTCGGTCGTAAGCAAATTCTAACGGGTCGCTAGCACTGCATTCCTGAAAGAAGGAACCTGAATGAAAAAAACAAATGTGCAATCTCAGTATCAATATATTCGTCATATTCAGTAAAACCTTGACGCCGGATTTCGAATAACGTCCCTGCTATATCAATCGTATGGTTTTCATAACTGCCGGTTTCAGTTTATGTCTCCATATCTGCACCACCCTCGAAAGATACTGTCACTAACTGCAAATCATTTTATTCTAGAACCCTGACCATGCCGTTAGTTTAATTGAATCAATCAAAACTCAACAATGAGCAATTGATTATCGCAAAACGTTTTAACCGAGGTCTTAGCTTAGCAAGAAAGCTTAACTTATCAATTAGAATCTAACCTTTTAGACGTTATCATATGGCCGTATGTTACCCATATATACATGCAATTATGCTATCAAAGACTAAAATACCCACTCGTAGACGTCCAAACTACTGACATATATCGGCATGGAACAAACGATAACAAGGCCATGTGCTCCTTCAATTCTCTGACAACGAAAGCAATATACTGCCCATTGCCTCTTGAAGGAAAATCTGTCAGATAAATATACTTATTTACTTGTTATTAACACGAAATTCAGCCATATGCATGTTAACATTTGAAGTGCTTGTGAAATATTAGAAGTTGTGAGTGCTGTGCAGGAGACATTATAATGGTTGAATTAAGTGGTTATTTATTTGAACAAAAAAGCCCGCCTTCCCTATGTGTTCTGCAACTTGAATAAAAGCACAACATGCAAACAATCCTTGGTTTATTTCTATAAGTGGCGGGAGAAATGTTCTAGCTAGTTTGAGATATATTCTGCACAAACTATCGAATGTTACATCAAGTATTACTGGAATTTCTTTGCAACAACCACATGAAAACAATTACAAAGTCTGTACTCTATACGAGATATAATAATGGGTATATGAAATCTTAATGAAAGTTACACGATGTTCGAGATATTCCTGATATTTATATTAATCACAGGCAAAGCTTTTCGCCAGATGTTGACTTAAAATGTCGGCCATCACAGATTTGTACTATACATATCGTTTTCTGAACACTCTTGTGCAGAAACCCAAACACTAACAGAAACTATAATTAGCCATTTTAGGAATTATTGGACCCCGTAAGTTTATGGTGAAGATTTTCCAGAAACGTTTCACGGCGATACCCTATATTACATTAGTTTATCAACTTCAGAAGTACATTTTATACCAAGAACTGCTTGGCAAGGTTGCATGCCGGGTTCCTCGTTTTTAGTCAATGTCAAAGCCACAGACCCCAACACGAGGCATCATTCAGCCAACAGCGAATTATGGAAGCATTTTGCCTAATTTGCTCAATCGTTTAGTGTGGCATATACTGCACATACTTCAACACGTTCCTAAGGTACCAGTCATAAAGTATATGCAATAGCGGTGGGGGTGGGGTGGAGGGTATTCCAAAATCTAACCATAAAATTTGGTACCCCCCCAAAAAAAATGGCGTCGAAATTTTTTATACCCCCCTCAAAAGTAATGAAATGTTTCGTACCGTCCCCTCCCCTCGAGAAAAAACTAACAAACACACACCTCAAGATAAGCATAAACATAAATACCCAGCATATATAAACTAGACCTACCGACTGTTTTAAAGAACTACAAGCAGTTGAAAGATTGTGCAAATTGCAGGGCTGGACACAGCTTTGTAAGTCTGGGGGGTAGAGGTATGGCATCAATAATGCAAGTGCCGAAAGCGAGACCACCTAGGGGGGTCTGGGGGCATGCTCCCCCAGGAAACTGAATTTTCAAATTTTGAAACTCTCAAATGCTTATTCCAGCCCTGTTGGTGCAATATTGTCCTAAAATTTATCTGAGTCAGAGGCT